>JAMPIV010012914.1:90000-162414 GCA_024509875.1 Oreohelix idahoensis
GTCTTTGTTGAAGTTTTTATGACTCAAAATTTCTGCAGAAAGGTGAATGCTTATACATTCATACAGGCCCCCAACAAATGCATACTAGGCCTTCCTGTTGCATGCCATCAGCACAAGGTCTTTCTATGTCTGTGTTGAAGTTTTTATGACTTCAGGTTGGGGTAACTAATTCCATGGCCAACCCTCCTTAGTTGGAATTTACGACAAGCAGGCTAGGTTATCTGCCATCAATGGTACCTATACCTTGTAGCGGTATGGCAGCTTTTGTACCCTGACAATCCCCAGAGCTATGCCAGTGGGAGTTTTACTCCTGGTAGGTTTAACCAAGCTGGACTGGTCTGCATGGGTAGGGGTCAGACAAAAGCTGGTACCCTGGTCCTCCAGGATGGGGGGTTTTAGCACAGGGCCGACACCCCTGTCTATGTAAAAAATTGCACATGTTACGGAAACAGCAAGAGATGGGAAAACTTTGATGCAGGATGGACATCCGGAGTCTCAGGCTCGTATGACTGACAGTGGTGAAAGCCAAAAGGAAGCCATTGGCATGAAAACGGATGCCCTGACCGCAAAACACAAAACCAGAATTGGTTTTTGGAACGTCAGAACTATGAATGAGGTAGGAAAGCTGAGACAAATCACAGCAGAGATGAAGAACTATAAATTACATATCCTGGGAATAAGCGAGAGCAGATGGACAGGGATGGGCAGAATAAAACTAGCTACAGGGGAAACAGTACTTTATTCTGGTAGAGAGGATGGTCAGCACAACGAAGGTGTAGCCATTATCCCGAAGAAAGGAATGGAAAGGTCTTTACTGGAATGGAAACTCATCAACAACAAACTGATAAGAGCAAGACTCAGAGGGAGATTCACCAACACCACAATTATACAATGCTATGCACCAACAAACGACAGCGATGAAGAGATGAAGGACGAGTTCTATCAACAGGTACAAAAAGAAATAGAAACTGCACCCAGCTACAATCTTATTATAGTAATGGGAGACCTAAATGCGAAAGTTGGAATACACAATAATTATAATGAAAGAGTAATGGGGAAATGCGGCAGTGGAACAGTAAATGAGAATGGGGACAAGTTAATAAGCTTCTGCAGTATAAACAACCTGGTCATTGGAGGAACACTTTTTCCACACAAAGAAGTGCACAAGTTAACATGGGAATCACCAAATGGACGAGACAGAAACCAGATAGATCACATAATGATAAATGGCACATGGAGACATGCACTACAAGATGTGAAAGTAAGAAGAGGCGCAGATGTGGGAAGTGATCATCACCTAGTAGTAGCAAGACTAAAATAAATGAACCATGCAGAGAATTATGTACTAATTACCAAGCAGAGATTACAGCAATAAATACCACCCTTACAGCAATAGACAGCCAATTCAAACTAGACATCTAATGCCCACAAATATCATAATCTTCACTGACTAAAAATCAACACTTCAAGCTTTAGAAAAATACCTTCCTTACTTAGTCGTTCACATTCTACCGTGAGGTGTAGAGGTTTGGGAGAGAGAGCACCAAACTATCCTTTTGGCTGTCTTCCTCCTGGCCTGGTTCCATTCTAGTTCTCGGTCCTTCAAAGATTGTCTAATGTTGTCCTCCCAGCGGACTCTGGGTTGTCCTGGGGGTCTGAATCCCTGGCTCTTTGTTTCCCATGTTTGTCGTGGTAGCCGATCTTCTCCCATTCTGCAGACATGGCTAAACCATCTTAGTTGTAACTTTTCTACTTGGGTCTGCAGTGGGTGGGATTTTAGGCCTTGACGTATCGTCTGGTTGTGGACCATGTCTCTTCTTGTTACTTCAACCACCTTCCTCAGATACCTCATTTCTGAGGTTTGGATCTGGCTTTTGTGGGTTGTAGTCATTGCCCACGACTTGCATCCATATGTCAAGACTGGGACATAGGTGGAGCGGTATACAGCCATCTTTGTTTTCTTACCAACCTCTCTCTTGCTGAGGAATCCTCGATTTATGGCCTGAAAAAGTCTCCCAGCTGCTGCTTTTCGAGTGGCCAACTCTTCTTTGATGCCTCCCTTTTGGTCTATAATAGCTCCAAGGTATTTAAAGTGGTCGGCCTGCTCCAGGACCTGTTCTCTCAGTTTAACCTGATGTCTTCTTTCTTCTCATGATATCACCATGGATTTTGTTTTAGAGCTGCTTATGACCATCCCTCTCTTCTCCAGCTCTTCATTCCAGACTTGCATGTTGGATTGGAGATGTGCCTCTGATTTAGCAATGAGGGCACCATCATCCGTAAATGCCAGCTCTTAAATACAGACCTGTCTCATCTTCCAGTACCCCACTGAATACTTTCTTGTTCTCTCCTTACATGCCGTGAAGACATCGTCCATGAGGAGTATGAAAAGATAAGGTAACAGGATATCACCTTGTCTTACACCAGTGGTGGTCCTGAACTCTTCTGATTTATGGTTTGTTGTCTTCACATAATTTCTGCAAGACTTGTAGAATAGCATGAATCAGAGGTGCTGGAATATTCTTCCTTGTCAAACAGTCCCAAAGTTTGCTCCAAGAGACCCTGTCAAATGCCTTTTCCAGATCTATGAAACAAAGATGGATCTCACTCTTATACTCAAGGACCTTTTCACTCAGCTGCCTGAGTGTGAAGATTAGGTCTTGAGTACTTTGGTTTGCTTGGAATCCGCACTGGACCTCATTCAATTGTGGCTCAGCTAGGCGTTGGAGTCTCTGCTCTAGGATTCTAGAGTAGATTTTACCAGGGACACTGAGAAGGGATATGCCCTTATGGTTTCCACATTGTCGATTGTCACCGTTTTTGAAAATTGGTGTTATGATGGCAATCTCCCAATCTTTTGGTATGGTCTTGTTGCACCAAGCTGCCTGTAGGACCCTTAAGAGTAATAGGTCACCTGATGCTCCCATGTACTTAACCATTTCTGGTGTTATACCATCATTAGAAAAATACCACCTAACTGAAAATAAAGAAATAATACAGCTGGCCGAAACAATTGACAACTTACTAATATGACCTGAGTCACTCTCCAGTGGATACCAGGGCACACAGACATACCAGGCAACGATAAAGCAGACAGACTTGCAAAACTAGGAGCAAACACGGTTCAAAGAAACACTCCAGCAAACATGCAGACAGCTAAGTGAATACTCCAAAACAACTTCAAAGAGGAATGACTGAACCGATTGGCAAAAGGGTCTACTGGACATGTCTCCAGTACTAACCACTGAGCTACTGCAGCTCTCAATGTTAACTGTATGTTACAATATGTTCCAAATAATTAACATGTAAACAGTTTTATACAATCACAGGAAGTACATGACCAGAGTATTGACTAATCATGCCTTTGTCAGTGTAAAGTAAACATAAAGACAACTACTAGTCTGCAACCTTTTATCTAAAATCCTCAGGAACAGCCTTGTTTTAGAAACCAGATTTTTTCAGTTTTCAAATGTTGCTGAAATTGTGGCTGAAAAGTAGCCGAAAGAAAATTTTGATTTTCAGAATACAGTAGAACTCCATTTATCCGAACCCCATGGGACCGAGCATCGTTCGGATAATCAAATGTTCGGATAATTGGATTACATGATGTATCGAGTACATGTACACATATTTCTAAAAATAATTAACAATCACAAGGAAAATACACTATAAAACATATTTACTTGTACTGTAATAATAATACCCACACTGTATTAGATCACTGTATCACCAAATCTTTCATTACACTGCAGTGCATGTACTACTTGTATTAATTATTTTTGTTAAGAAAGAGAAATGTTTTCAAAATAACATTACAAACAATTCAAAACCAGGCGCAACTTACGTATACATGTACTTGCACAGATGTAGCCCACTATTTAAAATAATGAGGAATCCTCTTTTGCGCCAAACTGGATAGTCTGCTTTTGGCTGCTAAGTCCCGCATTCTCTTCAACAGCAGAAGCTGTGTAGGACAGCTGTCATCTTCTTGCTCGTACCAAGCCATCGCTGTTTCTAGTGCTATAAAGGCCTCTTCAGGACTTGGTCGACATTTTGGGTTTTCTTCATAATCTACAAGTACATCATGTACTTCTGAGGAGTCTTCATCATCGGTCACTACATGTATTTGGTTTTCTTCTTGCACAAAAGACAAAATTTCTTCGTCATTCAAAAACTGAAAACCAGAATCATTATCATCTTCTAGCCACATGTGTGCATCATCTTTGTCACAGTCCGAAAATCCGGGCATTGCTTGAAACAGTTCCACAACTTCATTTATACAATCATCATTTGTGTCCACTGCAGTAGTTTCATTTCCTCCTTTTTTCCCAAGCAATCTATTCCAAGCCTTGTTGAGATTATCTTGTGACAGGGTGGTCCAAGCATCAGCTTACATATAGCAGCAGTCTTTGAGATTAAGCTTTTTTTTGAAAACGCCACCACACTTTCTTCATCTTCAGCCAACAATAAACGACGCAGGACTTCCTTTCTTGTTCTTTCAACCTCTTCACATTTGGGATGAACTGATTTGTATACCAATCAAGAAATATTTCACTATTCATCCAAGCACTCTTCTGTGCTTTGTAGCACAATGGGAGACATGTCACATTCTTTAAACAACGTGTTTTTTTTGGCTTTGCCGATCATTAGCACCGGTAAACGATGACTTCCACTGGCATTCGCGGCTACCAAAATTGTTACTCTCTCTTTGCACTTTTTAAACCCAGGGGCAGCTGCTTCGCGCTGAGATGCAAGTGATTTTTGAGGCAATGATTTCCAGTATAAGCCAGTCTCATCGGCATTATACACATCATCGAGTAAATAACCTTCTTCTTCCAAAAGCCAAGAATGTTTCTTTAAAATTTTCAGCGGCAGTTGCATCGCTAGATGAAGATTCCCCTTGAATCTCCAATTCTCGTATGCCATGACGAGATTTAAAGTTTCTTAACCATCCCTGGCTAGCCTTAAAGTCAGGAGGACCGTCAAGTTGACTGTTGAACTGAAGTGCCTTTTCACACAATAGAGAGCCAGAGATAGGTTCCCCTTTGCTTCTTCTTTGCACAAACCATATATACAAAGCCTCTTCCAATTTCAAATCTTTCGCATTTCTCATGGTTTTATGTTTCTTCGACCCATTTTCACTATCCAATTTCGATGCAAAACTCATAATTTTATCCTTGTTACTTTTGATGTCAGAGACGGTAGCTTTCTCAACATTGAAAATCCTCGCAAATGAAGACACAGTTTCACCTTTTCCTAGTCTCTTGATAATTTCTGTTTTCGTTTCAATTGACAAAACATTGCGGTTCCTTTTATATGCTTTAGGCCTACTGGAAGATGCCAGGTCGCACAGAGAAATACGTGTACACCAAAATTATTCTGCTGTAGTAGCAGACACAATTATTTTAAGTTGAACTGTCTGTTTAGCCAGTGTTCTGCCTAGAACTCACACGTACACTGGATTGGTAAACCAGATATTAACAGACTTTATGATCTAACTGACTTCATGTACGTAAGCGACCGTCCATTAGCCCATCTCATTGTCTACAAATTGTTCGCACACATTTGAAGCTTGCCGCATCAAAAGATTCAGAACTGTAGTCTAACGTGACTGGTGGAGACTGATTTTTTTTTTTTTCTGGAAAAAGTGTTCGGATAATTGGATGTTCGGATAATTGGGGTTCGGATAAATGGAGTTCTACTGTATTTCACTTTTTAGGTGTTCGGATAAACTGTTATAAACTTTTATTGATAACAATGGAAGTATATAGAACTTAGATTTCTGCAGATGCCATCATATCTACAAAATAGTCTGATCACCATTTGTGTTTAATTTTCTCTTTATTTTTTCAACTATTTATCAGTTATCGATTCTAATTTTGCCTCATGTGTTCCATTCTTCTGTATTATAGTAGAAAGTAAATACCGTTACTATTTGATTAATCACTTTTATAACATCTCCTAGTGCATTCATTGGAGTCATTAGCTGGGAATATAAGCATTATTTATCATTCTTTAGCTCCCCAAGGAGCATACACCTTCAACAGACTCACGCCATGTCCTGCTGTCCTGTGCCATCAGGTCAAGATCTTTCTATGTTTTCATGCCCTTCATGACTGTCTCCAGTTCTCTTCTTCATGTGTTCTTTGGTCTCCGTTTACCTCCCTTACCTGGAAGATTCTAGAACAAGGACTGCCTGCTAACGCTATCAGCAGGTTTCCTCAGTGTGTATCCCATCCATCTTCAGCATCTTCTCATCTCTTGTTCCACTGGCACTTGTCTGGTTCTTGTCATCAAGTTCCACATTAGTGATCTTGTCAAAGCACTTCAATCCTTTTATTGAAAGTATGTACCTTTTTGATTGTTGTTATCATAGTTCTTCATTATTTCAGAGCCATACAATAGGACTGACTTAACCTTTGAATTGAATATTCTGATTCTTGTGTTGGACTTGACTTCTGTTGATCTCCATTTATCTCCTAGTGCAATGAAAGCTCCTCTAACCTTTTGTATTCTTATTTTATCATTGTCTGTCCCTCCAACAGTATCTATCTTGTTGCCATCTGTGCCTCCAACAGTATCTATCTTGCTGCCGTCTGTCCCTCCAACAGTATCTATCTTGTTGCCATCTGTCCCTCCAACAGTATCTATCTTGTTGCCGTCTGTCCCTCCAACCATATCTATCTTGCTGCCATCTATCCCTCTAACAGTATCTATCTTGCTGCCGTCTGTCCCTCTAACAGTATCTATCTTGCTGCTGTCTGTCCCTCCAACAGTATCTATCTTGCTGCCGTCTGTCCCTCCAACAGTATCTATCTTGTTGCCATCTGTCCCTCCAACAGTATCTATCTTGCTGCCGTTTGTCCAGTATCTCCTAACAGTATCTATCTTGCTGCCGTCTGTCCCTCCAACAGTATCTATCTTGCTGCCATCTGTCCCTCCAACAGTATCTATCTTGTTGCCATCTGTCCCTCCAACAGTATCTATCTTGCTGCCGTCTGTCCCTCCAACAGTATCTATCTTGCTGCCATCTGTCCCTCCAACAGTATCTATCTTGTTGCCATCTGTCCCTCCAACAGTATCTATCTTGCTGCCATCTGTCCCTCCAACAGTATCTATCTTGCTGCCATCTATCCCTCTAACAGTATCTATCTTGCTGCCGTCTGTCCCTCCAACAGTATCTATCTTGTTGCCATCTGTCCCTCCAACAGTATCTATCTTGTTGCCATCTGTCCCTCCAACAGTATCTATCTTGTTGCCATCTGTCCTTCCAACCGTATCTATCTTGTTGCCGTCTGTCCCTCCAACAGTATCTATCTTGCTGCCATCTATCCCTCTAACAGTATCTATCTTGTTGCCGTCTGTCCCTCCAATAGTATCTATCTTGTTGCCGTCTGTCCCTCCAACAGTATCTATCTTGTTGCCATCTGTCCCTCCAACAGTATCTATCTTGCTGCCGTCTGTCCCTCCAACAGTATCTATCTTGCTGCCATCTGTCCCTCCAACAGTATCTATCTTGCTGCCGTCTGTCCCTCCAACAGTATCTATCTTGTTGCCGTCTGTCCCTCCAACAGTATCTATCTTGTTGCCATCTGTCCCTCCAACAGTATCTATCTTGTTGCCGTCTGTCCCTCCAACAGTATCTATCTTGCTGCCGTCTGTCCCTCCAACAGTATCTATCTTGTTGCCGTCTGTCCCTCCAACAGTATCTATCTTGTTGCCATCTATCCCTCTAACAGTATCTATCTTGCTGCCGTCTGTCCCTCCAACAGTATCTATCTTGCTGCCATCTATCCCTCTAACAGTATCTATCTTGCTGCCGTCTGTCCTTCCAACAGTATCTATCTTGCTGCCGTCTGTCCCTCCAACAGTATCTATTTTGCTGCCGAGGTATAAACAATCGACAATGTGGAAACCATAAAGGCATATCCCTTCTCAGTGTCCCTGGTAAAATCTACTCTAGAATCCTAGAGCAGAGACTCCGATGCCTAGCTGAGCCACAATTGGATGAGGTCCAGTGTGGATTCCGAGCAAACCGAAGTAATCAAGACCTAATCTTCACACTCAGACAGCTGAGTGAAAAGGCCCTTGAGTATAAGAGTGAGATCCATCTTTGTTTCATAGATCTAGAAAAAGCGTTTGACAGGGTCCCCTGGAGCAAACTTTGGGACTGTTTGACAAGGAAGAATATTCCAGCACCTCTGATTCATGCTATACAGAGCTTCTACAAGTCTTGCAGAAATTATGTGAGGACAGCAAACCATAAGTCAGAAGAGTTCAGAACCAACACTGGTGTAAGGCAAGGTGATATCCTATCACCTTACCTCTTCATACTCCTTATGGACGATGTCATCAAGGCATGTAAGGAGAGAACAAGAAAGTATTCAGTGAGGTACTGGAAGATGAGACAGGTCTATATTTCGGAGCTGGCATTTGCTGATGATGTTGCCCTGATTGCTAAATCAGAGGCACATCTCCAATCCAACCTGCAAGTCTGGAAGGAAGAGCTGGAGAAGAGAGGGATGGTCATAAGCAGCTCTAAAACAAAATCCATGGTGATATCACGAGAAGAAAGAAGACATCAGATTAAGCTGGGAGAACAGGTCCTGGAGCAGGTCGACCACTTTAAATACCTCGGAGCTATTATAGACCGAAAGGGAGGCATCAAAGAAGAGTTGGCCACTCGATAAGCAGCAGCTGGGAGACTTTTTCAGGCCATAAAGCGAGGATTCCTCAGCAAGAGAGAGGTTGGTAAGAAAACGAAGATGGCTGTATACCGCTCCACCTATGTCCCAGTCTTGACATATGGATGCGAGTCATGGGCAATGACTACAACCCATAAAAGCCAGATCCAAACCTCAGAAATGAGGTATCTGAGGAAGGTGGTTGAAGTAACAAGAAGAGACATGGTACGCAACCAGACGATACGTCAAGGCCTTAAATCCCACCCCCTGCAGACCCAAGTAGAACAGTCCCAATTAAGATGGTTTGGCCATGTCTGCAGAATGGGAGAAGATCGGATACCACGACAAGCATGGGAAACAAAGAGCCAAGGATCCAGACCCCGAGGACGACCCAGAGTCCGCTGGGAGGATAACATTAGACAATCTTTGAAGGACCGAGGACTAGAATGGAACCAGGCCAGGAGGAAGACAGCTGATAGGAAAGTCTGGCGCTCTCTCTTCCAAACCTCTACACCTCACGGTAGAAGGGGAGCGACCTAGTAAGTAAGTAAGTAAGGTATAAACATTGCCATTATTGTATTCATCGTTTTGTTAACAGCTCCTTTTGCATTCATTGGAACTGTTGATCTGGCAAATTCTGGGGACCAGATATGGAGTGTCAGTCTAAATGACAAAACTTCTCCAGCATTCAAAAACTTATCACAGAAAGTAACCAGAACTGTGAGTATGTGTGCATGTATCTGAATGTTATCATGTTTATTTCTCTACCATGCATTTAGACGTCTTTTTGGTAAATACAGTCTGACAAGAGATAACATTTTATCTAACTGGATTGTTATCACCAATGTGGAACAGATGACAAGAACCAGACAAGTGCCAGTGGAACAAGAGATAATAAGATGCTGGCAATGAATAGGACACTCATTGATGAAGCCTGTTGATATCAATACAAGGCAGGTCTTGGTCTGGAATCCACAGGATAAGAGAGGTAGAGGCAGACTAAAAGAAACACATAGAGAAGACAACTTGAGACAAAAAGGAAAGGGATGAAGAATAACATGGAGTGATCTTAAGCTGATGACATGAGACAGGGAGACAGTGTAATGGAGTGATCTTAAGCTGATGACAGGGAGACAGTGTAATGGAGTGATCTTGAGCTGAACTCCGCCTAGGCCGGTTCCAAGCCCGGCTGAAAAAGGAGGAGGTCGGCCTACATGGAGGCCGTAAGGAGGCAGCCCCTCCACCATGCAAAGGCACAACAGGCCAATCACCTGTTTGCTTTAAAACATGATTACAAGCAATACAAGAGAGAAAACTGGACTGATTCTAAAGGCGATGAACTGGTACGGACTACGACTTATGGAACATGGAACACAAGAAGTATAAATGGGAAGGAAGAGGAGCTGGTGGAAGAGATGAGGAAAGCAAAATTAGAAATCCTGGCTATAATGGAAACAAAGAAAAAGGGACAAGGAGTCATGGATCTCGATGGCAACACGCTGCTCTACAGCGGTGTACCCACATCTGAAAGAGCTAAAGGGGGCGTGGGTTGTATTGTGGCCAAAAACCAGAAAGATAGTATCAAGGGATGGAACTTTGTCTCGGAGCTCATTATGGTTGTAAAACTAATAGAAGGAGAAACCATAGTCAACCTGGTCATAGTGTATGGGCCAAATGAGGATGAGAGAGCAGAGGTCAAGGAGGAATTCTTCAAGCTGCTTCAAAGGACAGTGGATGACTGCCTAGATGAAATTATCATGCTCGGAGATTTCAATGTGAGAGTTGGAAATGACCATGCTAGATGGGGTGGAGTTATTGGAAGATATGGAGAAGATACTCTCAGTGACAATGGAAAGTAACTCCTTAGATTCTGCAGTGAGCAAAATCTGATCATTACAAACACAAAGTTCCCCCATAAGCGCATACATGCATACACTTGATGGGAACCAACAAAGAATGAGAAGTCAGTGATCAACTATGCCATTATTAGGAGGAACTCATTCAAATATGTCTTGGATGCTAGAGTCTGGAGGGGCCAGAGATTGGAAGTGATCACTACCTTCTTACAATCAAAAGAACAACTGAAAGAGTTGCTCAGCCTAGGAACTGCCCAACATCACGCAAGAAACCAAGTAAACAAACGGGAGAAATGAGCATTAAGACCTACAAGCTGAGAGAGCCAGAAATTAAGACTAGATATCAGGGGCTTATTGCTACAGCAGTGAGAAACACAGAAGAACAACCTGATGACTTGGAAACCCTCTGGCTTAAATTCAAGGACATCATAAAGACAGCTGCTGCTGAAGCATGTGGTGAAGTCCGTCTTGGGAACAAGAGAAAGAGGACACCTTGGTGGACAGAGGAAGTCAAAGAGAAAATAAGAGAGAAGAAAATGGCATGGAAACAATACTTAGGAGCTAAAAACACAGCAAAACAAATAGAGCAATATAGAGAATATGTGATACTCAGAACAGAAGCAAAGAACAAGGTGCTAGCAGCAAAACAGAAGTACTGGGAAGAATTTGGAGAAAAGCTAGAAAAAGATGCGCAAGAAAACCAGAAATTGTTCTATAAGACCGTAAAGAACATGAGGAAGGAAAAACAATGCCCTCTCAAATTTATAAAGGACAAGCAAGGCAAATTGCTTACTGCCCCGAAGGAAGTAATGGAAAGATGGAAAGAATATTTCTCAGAACTCCTTGATGGTGAGCAAGGTCAAGCATCAGAAATGATAACCACTAGCACAGAAGAGGAAACCAATGGTGATGAAGATGACATAAAGATGGAAGAACTGAAGGCAGCACTGGAGAAAATCAAGATGGGCAAAGCAGCAGGGCATGATGGTATAACACCAGAAATGGTTAAGTACATGGGAGCATCAGGTGACATATTACTCTTAAGGGTGCTACAGGCAGTGTGGTGCAACAAGACCGTACCAAAGGATTGGGAGATTGCCATCATAACACCAATTTTCAAAAACGGTGACAATCGACAATGTGGAAACCATAGAGGCATATCCCTTCTCAGTGTCCCTGGTAAAATCTACTCTAGAATCCTAGAGCAGAGACTCCAATACCTAGCTGAGCCACAATTGGATGAGGTCCAGTGTGGATTCCGAGCAAACTGAAGTACTCAAGACCTAACCTTCACACTCAGACAGCTGAGTGAAAAGGCTCTTGAGTATAAGAGTGAGATCCATCTTTGTTTCATAGATCTGGAAAAGGCGTTTGACAGGGTCCCCTGGAGCAAACTTTGGGACTGTTTGGCAAGGAAGAATATTCCAGCACCTCTGATTCATGCTATTCTACAAGTTTTGCAGAAATTATGTGAAGACAACAAACCATAAATCAGAAGAGTTCAGGACCACCACTGGTGTAAGACAAGGTGATATCCTGTTACCTTATCTTTTCATACTCCTCATGGACGATGTCTTCACGGCATGTAAGGAGAGAACAAGAAAGTATTCAGTGGGGTACTGGAAGATGAGACAGGTCTGTATTTAAGAGCTGGCAATTGCGGATGATGTTGCCCTCATTGCTAAATCAGAGGCACATCTCCAATCCAACCTGCAAGTCTGGAAGGAAGAGCTGGAGAAGAGAGGGATGGTCATAAGCAGGTCTAAAACAGAATCCATGGTGATATCATGAGAAGAAAGAAGACATCAGGTTAAGCTGAGAGAACAGGTCCTGGAGCAGGTCGACCACTTTAAATACCTTGGAACTATTATAGACCAAAAGGGAGGCATCAAAGAAGAGTTGGCCACTCGAAAAGCAGCAGCTGGGAGACTTTTTCAGGCCATAAATCGAGGATTCCTCAGCAAGAGAGAGGTTGGTAAGAAAACAAAGATGGCTGTATACTGCTCCACCTATGTCCCAGTCTTGACATATGGATGCGAGTCATGGGCAATGACTACAACCGACAAAAGCCAGATCCAAACCTCAGAAATGAGGTATCCCGAGGAAGGTGGTTGAAGTAACAAGAAGAGACACGGTCTGCAACCAGACGATACGTCAAGGCCCAAAATCCCAGACCCAAGTAGAACAGTCCCAACTAAGATGGTTTGGCCATGTCTGCAGAATGGGAGAAGATCAGCTACCACGACAAGCATGTGAAACAAAGAGCCAGGGATCCACACCTCCAGGACGACCCAGAGTCCGCTGGGAGGACAACATTAGTTAATCTTTGAAGGACCCAGGACTAGAATGGAACCAGGCCAGGAGGAAGACAGCTGATAGGATAGTCTGGCGCTCATTCTTCCAAACCTCTACACCTCACGGTAGAAGGGGAACGACTAAGTAAGTAAGATCTTAAGCTGATGACATAAGACAGGGAGAGAGTGTATGTTTGTTGAAGACCTATGGTTTTTGGGGATTTGGTTTGGTGCAGTTTGAAAGACTGTCTTCATTGTACACAGACATCAGTGCTCCGATCTCCATGCTTAGATCACACAAGAAGGATCTCAGCACAGTGCATGAACTCCATAGCACAGGAGAGAATCTCAATGTGTGTATGTAGGAATCACACATTCTATAAATATTTTTGTGGTTTGGGGGAACTGAGGTGAAATGATGAACTTTTATGAGCAATTTTTTAATGGTTATCTGCCTTATAATCCAGCCAGTATCAAGCTAAATTTGATATTTTGAGATATTTTTTAATGGTTATCTGTCTTACAATCCAGCCAGTATCAAACTAAATCTGATATTTTGAGATATTTTTTAATGGTTATCTGTCTTAAAATCAAGCTAAATTTGATATTTTGAGATAATTTTTAATGGTTATCTGTCTTAAAATCCAGCCAGTATCAAGCTAAATTTGATATTTTGAGATTTTTTAAATGGTTATCTGTCTTACAATCCAGCCAGTATCAAGCTAAATTTGATATTTTGAGATATTTATTAATGGTTATCTGTCTTCATTCATTCATAACCCTCCACTCCCAAAGGAGCATAGGCCTTCAACAAACACATGCCAAGTCCTCCTGTCACGTGCCATCATCTCAAGTTCTTTCCACGTTCTCCTTATCATTTTCACCTCTGTTTCCAGCTCTCTTCTCCATGTGCTTCTTGGTCTACCTCTGCTTCTCTTGCCCTGGGGGTTCCAGAACAAGGACTGCCTTGTAATGCTATCAACAGGTTTCCTCAGTGTGTATCCTATCCATCTCCATCATCTTCGTCTCATCTCTTGTTCCACTGGCACTTGTCTAGTTCTTGTCATCAGTTCCACGTTGGTAACCTTGTCATACCATTTTAATCCCTCTATTCTACGCAAGCACCCATTTATGAAAGTCTGTAGCTTTTTGGTTGTTGTCTTTGTTGTTCTCCATGTCTCAAAGCCATACAATAGGACTCACTTCACATTTGAGTTGAAGATTCTTATTTTCGTGTTGGATCCGATTTCTCTTGATCTCCATATATTTCCCAATGCAATGAAAGCTCCTCTTGCTTTTTGTATTCTTATTTTGATATCACTGTCTGTCCCTCCAACTTTGTCTATATTGCTTCCAAGATATGTGTACGATTCTACATCTCGTATTGGTGTATCTTCAAGTTCAACCCTGTTATCATTACCTGCATTTATTCTCATTATCTTTATCTTTTCCCAGTGTATTTTCAGACCCAGTTGCTGTGACCTCTCATCGAGTGTTTTCAATTTGTCCTGCATCTGATTACGGTTATGGGACAGAAGAGCTAAGTCCTCAGCAAAATCTAGATCATCCAACTCCTTAGTCAGAGTCTTACAATCAAGCTAAATTTGATATTTTGAGATACTTTTTAAATGGTTATCTGTCTTACAATCCAGCCAGTATCAAGCTAAATTTGATATTTTGAGATATTTTTTAATGGTTATCTGTCTTACAATCAAGCTAAATTTGATATTTTGAGATACTTTTTAATGGTTATCTGTCTTACAATCCAGCCAGTATCAAGCTAAATTTGATATTTTGTGATTTTTTAAAATGGTTATCTGTCTTACAATCCAGCCAGTATCAAGCTAAATTTGATATTTTGTGATTTTTTACAATGGTTATCTGTCTTACAATCCAGCCAGTATCAAGCTAAATTTGATATTTTGTGATTTTTAAAAAATGGTTATTTGTCTTACAATCCAGCCAGTTAAAGAAAGTTAGTTGCTTATCCTTTACAGGACGTGGCACTCAACCCCAGCTTTTATTGGCTGTTTTGTGATTTTTCTAGGCAATTTTTTTCATTCAGTAGTTTGCCATTGCTTTCTGAACGGTACAGCGCTTATACCATTGTTAAAAATCCACACAAAGCGATCTGCTACCAAACCGCCTGCAGCAGGTTTCAAACCTGGTATATCTGGATTATGAAACTGCGTTCATATCCATTAGGCCTCAGACGCCGACCAGCCAGTATCAAGCTAAATTTGAAATTTTGAGATATTTTTTCAACTTCATGTCTGTTTCCAGCTCTCTTCTCCGTGTGTTCTTTTGGTCTCTGTCATGAGATACATGACTTGTATACATGTGTGTGGGTAGAGAATGGTGTAACCTGTTAGAGTGTATTATTATTGGAGTATGCAAGTTTGGAATGTTACATTTAAAAGTTCACTGTTTAGAAGCACGTAGTATAGTTGAAGAATACTCAGGGGCATTCATGTGTGAATCGAGGTTTATGGGCACATGAGAAAAGTGTGCGAAGTGAATGTAGTTAGCATACTTGTCAGAGAAGTATACTGAGATGTTAAGGGGAGTCTGTGGCCATCCGTCATGAGAGACGGTCGGTGTTTTCTAGAGTATGTGAATAGTGTCTGTGATTTTGATTATGATATATTGGATGTGACGCGATGATGTTCCGCGTAATGTGTATTTACAAGGCCTTTATATATTGTTATTTACCAGCGCGTTGTGTTCTATCCCGCGCTTGGAAGTGGATGGATTAAAAGGCATGTCGTTTTCCCTTGTCAGAAGGAGGTCTATGGTAAGACCATTATATGTTATTGTTTGAAGGCGTGTTGTTTGCTTTCCCGCACCAATAGAAGGTCTACGTTATAAGACCCTGGCTGTTCCAGTGTTTGGAAGCCTAATAGGAGCTTGATAGAAAGCTCATGTGTATCGACACTATAAGCGTGTTGTGGTTTTCCTGCGCTGTGAAGCCCCCACCCCCCCCCCCCCCCTTCCCCCCCCCCCCCCCCCCCCCCCCCCCCCCCCCCCCCCCTTTGCGCCCCCCCCCCCCCCCCCCCCCTCCCCCCCCCCCCCCCCCCCTCTACATTATGTGATGGGCCGGGAAGACACCCCTGAGGCCCCACCCCCACTTCAGTTCAAGGCATGTTTGTCGCCCATATATTTTCGGTCGGCCCACGTGACTGTCAGATCACGTGACGGCGCGAGCCTGGGTTGTGAAAAATCTGAAGTAGAAGATTGATGAAAATGCCATAATAATGCATTTAAATTAAGTTGTGGTGTAGAATTGTGTTATATTAAATAGCTGTAGGTTTTATTTGTGTTTTCGCTATTCCTAAGCGATAATCGCGTGTGATATTTAAGTAGTCAAGATTAATACGCCTAGCGCAGTAAAGTGAGTGATTAGCCTAGTGCCTATAAAAAGAGATAGCGAGCTACCAGCGGACCTTTCCTAGTATCAGCCGCCAGAGAGAACAGACGACAGAGCCAAACTGTAAATGCATTGAGCACATTAGCATCGGGCACTGTTGGGTGTTTTGTTTTGTTTGTTTGGTTTGGTGTTATGTTCGCTAGTTTATTTGTTTAATGTTTGCTTTGTCACTGAATGGGCTGTAAAAATAAATATAGTCCCTGCCTCTAGAATCAAGAGTTTTATTGTTGTTCGGGTCGGTGCGAGTGTAGCAAGAGAGTGATCACACATCACAATATAATCATCATCATCATCTTCTCGCCCACCCTACCACAATTGGCGTCGTCGACAGGATAAGGCAGACAGTGACACCGAGCAAACAGCGAACGAACAAATAGTGTAAACACCCAGCAGTGCATTCCTGCAGCAAGATGGCTAATGCGCATATGAAGGTACTGTACGTGGAGGAGCCAGAGATAAGGTTATTTAGTGGAGAGGGGAGACCCACTTGGCAAGAGTTTGTGGAGGATGTGGAAGCCGCGTGGAAGGTGGCGCCTTTTTGTGCAGAAGACAAGTTAGACATGATATGGAACAACGTGACGAAATGTGTATCTAGAGAATTACGGATACATGGCGGAGCCAAGGCCAGCCCTGAGAAGTTACTGGAAATTGTAAAAAAAGCCTACAGCGAGCAACCACAAGTCAGTGAGGTGAACAGGAATTTCCCTTGGGAATATGCTGTTTATGGTGGAAGTAAAAAGCCTGAGACACGGGTCCAGATAGCAAGTGCAGAAGTTAAGAAGGAGGAGGAGGCACTCAGAGCAGAGTTATCCTTCCTAAAATCCCAGATAGCACAGATGTCAGAGTCCAGTTCGCCAGCACAAGAGGAGGTGCAGAGAAAGAGAGCACCATGCCAGCCACGGAAGCAGCCAAAGCACAACGAGGAGGTGTGTCCGCGGGAACAGCCAACGCAAGACAAGGAGGTGTGTCCACGGGAACAGCCAAAGCACGACGAGGAGGTGCATGTTCTGGTATGTGAGAGTCAAGCTGTTGTTAACGAAAGCAGTGAGCTGACAGTACCGACCAGTGCAGCTGCACCGACAAGGCGAAAAGGAGTTTGCAAGTGGTACAGTGTCCGCAGGGGATGGGGATTCATCACGCCAGATGATGGAGGCATTGATGTATTTGTACATCAGACCAAGATCTTCAGAAAGGGATTCCGGAGTCTGGCGAGAAATGAGAGAGTAGAGTTTGACAGCAAACCATCGGTCCAGGGCATGGAAGCAATTTATGTATGCGGCATTGGCGGTCAAGAGTGTAAGGGCAGCAGAAAGCGACCCATGGCACAGAGGAAGCCCAGAAAGATAAGGTGCTATAATTGTGGTGAGTTCTCAGGCCACATGGCAGCCAAGTGCCCACAAGGCCCGCTCCTGAAAAGATGCTTTGGATGCAAGTCAACTGAACATTTGATAGCCGCCTGTCCCTCAAGAAGCTCTTTCCCTAGACGGACTGCCACAGCCAGGTTGCCTTTAGGGCGCAAGCCAAGAGATGGCCACGACAACTGTCACACTAAGGGCGCCGAGAAAATTACGCGTCGTCTAGGGGAGGAAAACCGTCCTAAGCAGATAGGAGGGAGTGCAAATCAAGGTTCAGCAGAGGAGACTCATCAAAAGCAGACTGAGTGCAGAACACGTCAAGAGCGATCCCCCTACAGATTCGACAGCTACATGCACTGGCAAGCAGATGTCACAAGCCAGCAGCGACGCGGCACAAGTAGGCGAATCTTCTAGACCACAGCAACTGCCAGCCCGACAAAGCACAACTAGGGACATGTCGACCAAGACAGTCCCCAGCCGGGTTGTACCGATGACAGAAGCTCAGCCTAAAGCATCGCCGCAGAGAAAGAGTCATACGCAGCACCAACGATCTAAGAGGCTACGATCGAAGCGCCAGAGGTGGTGATGTTGTCGGGACGACAACAAAATCAGGAGGGAGATATGTGATGGGCCGGGAAGACACCCCTGAGGCCCCACCCCCACTTCAGTTCAAGGCATGTTTGTCGCCCATATATTTTCGGTCGGCCCACGTGACTGTCAGATCACGTGACGGCGCGAGCCTGGGTTGTGAAAAAATCTGAAGTAGAAGATTGATGAAAATGCCATAATAATGCATTTAAATTAAGTTGTGGTGTAGAATTGTGTTATATTAAATAGCTGTAGGTTTTATTTGTGTTTTCGCTATTCCTAAGCGATAATCGCGTGTGATATTTAAGTAGTCAAGATTAATACGCCTAGCGCAGTAAAGTGAGTGATTAGCCTAGTGCCTATAAAAAGAGATAGCGAGCTACCAGCGGACTTTTCCTAGTATCAGCCGCCAGAGAGAACAGACGACAGAGCCAAACTGTAAATGCATTGAGCACATTAGCATCGGGCACTGTTGGGTGTTTTGTTTTGTTTGTTTGGTTTGGTGTTATGTTCGCTAGTTTATTTGTTTAATGTTTGCTTTGTCACTGAATGGGCTGTAAAAATAAATATAGCCCCTGCCTCTAGAATCAAGAGTTTTATTGTTGTTCGGGTCGGTGCGAGTGTAGCAAGAGAGTGATCACACATCACAATACATCATCATCATCATCTTCTCGCCCACCCTACCACAATTGAATACAGACCATAGAGATATCTGTGTGAGGGGTGAATGCCGCACTTACATTGAATGCAGTTGTTACCAGTACATTAGGATGACTGTACTACATATTCTAATGCAAGTATTTTGTACTATTGTTACTGATGTCCAGGACTATGCTGTTGAGATTATATGTATGGAACTGTGACCCAGACTTCTGTCAAGTTATTCATTTGCGTACGTACTGTCTTGAGTGTCAGTCCAATTTATACACCAAATATTATACAGTAAGATGCTTACGAAATCTATCTCGTGACATCTATTTGGGTGCTCATTATACTGGGGAACAAGTTCCATGACAGTCTCCATCTACATCTCATACCCTGGGGATTCCAGAACAAGGACTGCCTTAAAATGCTATCAACAGGTTTCCTCAATGTGTGTCCTATCCATCTCCAGCATCTTCTTCTCATCTCTTGTTCCACTGGCACTTGTTTGGTTTGGGTGATCTTGTCGTACCATTTTAGCAAACAACATTTTGAGATATGCTGTTCTAAAAGTCTTCTTATGGGAGAAAACAAAATTGATGACAGTTTGATTATTTTCTGGAAAAGAAAAATTAAAGAGAAAATAGTTTTTATTTTTATTTTTTAATTTAGAAGGATCCATTTTCAAATAAGTAAAAACATTTAAGATCTTTTTGACATTTGTGAAATTACCATTTGATAACAAAGATGTCAAAAAATTAAGTACTGGAATTTGACAGTTGATATTTCCAGTACCAGTAACAGTGTATTACCATCTTCTCAATGGTTAACAGCCTGACATAAGCTTGATTTTGTTATGGGGCGTGACATTTATTCTGGCTTTTCCAAGGTGAAGCATTTAAATCCTGAACATTTGAACAATGAGGTACATCTCATTACTTGGTCATATAGTAACAGAAGATTGCAGATGTGAAACAGAAATTAAGAAGAGAATAGGAATGGCCAAAGCTACATTCAACAACATGAAACGCATACTAACATCTAAACAGTTAATACACAAATTAAAACTGATGGTTATCAAATGCTGTATATATTCTTCATTATTGTATGGCGGGGAAAACATGGACAATGTACAAAAAATGGGAAGAAAGAACTGAGGCGCCTAAGATGTAGATATAAAGATGAATGGGGCACGTCTCATGGAAAGACAAAAAAAACAAGGTTCTATAAAACCTAGGAATGAAAACAGAATTAATGAAGGAGATCAAAACTAGACTGCTAAAATATTGCCATATTTTGACCATGTAAAAAGATAACACCTTGCTGAAAATCAAAATGGAAGGCAGAGGTGAAGGCAAACATGCTAGAGGAACACAGCGCAATGAATGGGAAGATAACGATAAGAAATGGACAAGAAAAAGTCGACCAGAGTGCACTATCAAGACGAGAGACAGAAGATGTTGGAGATCCATTGCAACTGACCTTCGTTCCAGAGATGGCAGCTGATGATGATGAGATGCATTGTCCTTGCCTTGCCATATCTCAGTTTTAGTTAAACGAAATAATGAGCAACATCTGCCTAAATATTCTTTGTCTGAAGCATATGTTGTCAATTTCAGGTTTTTGCTGCATTACAGAACCTAAATGTTGGTAGCGAGGACACTTTGTTTGTTGATGTTTTGTCATTTACAAAAAATCAGTAAGTATGACAATTAAATGACAACTGATAAATAGTATATTCTTACTAACTCATTGCTATTGGTGTCAAATATGGCTCCTTACCAAAGCATAGAGGAGAAAAATCACATCCTATGAGATGAGATGCTTAAGAAAATCTACTGATGTTACCAGAAGAGGCAGAATGAGAAATAATGACATTAAAAAAATTGTAGGAACTACATCCTGCATCAAGTATATCAAGCGACAAAAAAATAAGATGGTTTGGCCATCTCATGAGAATGGAGCCCGATAAATTACCCCTAAACATTTACATCAGTAAGAGATCTGGCTTCAGGGCACGGGGAAGACCAAGAGACAGATTAAGAGTAGATGAAGATTTGTCCCGAGTACTGTCTAGGGGACGACCCAGAGTCCGCTGGGAGGACAACATTAGACAATCTTTGAAGGACCGAGGACTAGAAAAGAACAGGCCAGGAGGAAGACAGCCGATAGGATAGTCTGGCGCTCTCTCTTCCAAACCTCTACACCTCACGGTAGAAGGGGAATGACTAAGTAAGTAAGTACTGTCTAGGATTCTTTACATATTGATATTTTGTTTGCTCGTTGAATAAAAGATCTGCATATCTCATAATATTTCATTTTGTAGTTGATCTGTATTGGTTATTAAAACTGGTTATATTCATTTCATCTTGTCATCGTTCATTTAATATTCTTTGTTTCCAATATCGCACAGGACAATACAACGTCAACTATAACAATGACATGGGTTCATTTTCTGCAGACACTTGGGAGTCATGACCCAGGTGGGCCCCCCCTCCTTAGAGTGTAAAGGAGAATGAAGGGCCGAAACAGTTGATCGACGTGGAGACTTCTTCTGATGACCAGATTGCCTCCTGTTGTGTCGCTCTGTATAGAGTTTCCTATTAAGTGGACTAGGCCACATATGCAGACACATCCGTTAACCACAAAGGCCACGAGCAGACTCTTTCTTCATGATATACGTCACCCTTAGATACGTTACTCTGTCATCGATAACTACTCTGTTTTTTCATTTTGGTGAGGCTCAGCATGATGTGCAGCAATCCTGCTAAATATAACTTTACCAAGAGTGCTTCGCCCCATGATGTGCTCTCAACACAGATGGGTAGACAACATCACAGACATCCTACAACAATATGGGCTCATGTTATGGGCTTTCCAGGCTTGGATAATTGGGTTGAGATTACGCTTCAATTTAAGTATTCTGTATTTATCTCTTCTACCATCTCGAAGTATCTTCATGATGTAGCTTCAGATTCATTTATGTAATTGTTAGAATGTTAGTTTCAGTGCTTTTTCAATAAACTTTGTATTCATATTATCTGACAGTGTTTATTTATTATTATTATTATTATTAGCCTGTATTTACAATGTTATGTTTTGAACTGACCTTGAAGCTTTGGACACATGCATATACTGATCTTCGGCAACAAATGCAGTTGAAAATGGGGGTGCCGGCATCCTCATAAAATTAAAGAATAGAATTCACTCTATGGCAATTGCCACTGGAAAATACTGCAATAACTTCTGTGCTGAAGCAGAAGCCCTGAAACAGGCAGCTGAAACTCTTATTGAATGCAAAGCACAGGCAGAAAAACAGATAGTAATCTTTTCAGATGCCCTCTCAATAATATCAGCGCTAAAGAGCCACCAAACTAAAGGATTGAAAGATCTGATAACTTCCCTTGAACGACTGGCCGAATGCTTCAAGAAGTGCACTATCCAGTGGATACCAGCCCATTGCAACATACCAGGAAATGAGGAGGCAGATAGACTTGCTAAGGAAGGAGGTGCCTTACAACAAAATGATATAGAGACAACTTACGCAACGGCAAAGACTACTATAAAGGCTACATTCAAGTCCAAATGGGAAAGAGAGCACCCGGGACATTTGAAAAATGATGCATATCATCAACTATCCAGAAAAGAACAGGTCACAACAGATTGAGATACCATCTGTACCACAAATACAAAATTGGTGCAACAGATCTCTGCACCTGCGGTACCAGCCCAATGACAGTCGAACACCTGCTGCAATACTGCCCAACCTACAGTAATGAACGGAGTAGCATATGGCAAAAACCCACTTCTGTCAACGAAAAACTGTTTGGAGATGTTGGGAGCCTTGGGTTGACTACTGCCTTTATCAGTCATAAATGTGGAAGTCTGAAGGCGAACGAGGAAGAAGAAGAAGAAGAAGAAGAACTGACCTTGAAAGGTTCACTGTTAACAGTCATAGAACGTCATTGAACTTGAAGAAACATTCCAGCATTAACTGGACCTGATTCTCATCAGAAGACCACTTCTCAGGTCTGTGCTTTCCACGCGCTTGTACCATAGTGCAGACTGTGATACAGATCACTCCTTGGTTTGCTGCAAAATCAGAGCACAACCAAGAAAACTATATTGTGTCAGACATGAAGGGAAACCACGCATTGATACCAGCAAGATGTCAGACCCTGTCATGATCACTCAATTTACTGCGACCTTCAAGAAAGTGCTTAGTAGCCCTCAGCATGGTAATACTATTACAGAGAACTGGGAGCATCTACGGAACACCATTCAAAGTACTGCACTTGCCACCTTTGGTAAGAAAACGGCAAAGTCAAATGACTGGTTTGATGCTTCATCAGATGTGATGGCACCTGTCATTGAAGCTAAGCGCAGTGCTATGAATGAATACAATGTTCACCGAGTGCTAGAACCCTACAGATCCTGAAGGCTACGAGAAGCAAAGTTCAACAAACTGCTCGACGCTGTGCAAATGACTATTGGCTCCAGCTCAGTGAGAGCATCCAGATCGCAGCTCAAACAGGCAACATTAAACAAATGTATGACGGTATAAAGAAAGCACTTGGCCCCCAAAAAAGTAAGACGGCACCGCTAAAAACCATCAGTGGAGAGAAGCTAATCGATAAGGGTAAGCAGATGGAGAGGTGGGTCGAGCACTACTCTGAGCTTTACGCTAGAGAAAATACTGTTACGCCTGCAGCCCTTGATGCTGTCAAATGCCTGCCAACTATGGAGGAGCTGGATGCCGAACCAACATTAGAGGAACTCAGCAAGGCCATTGATAGCTTGGCCTCTGGCAAAGCACCAGGCAGTGATGGGATTCCTCCTGATTTAATCAAATGCTGTAAGAGCACGCTATTACATCCCCTGCATAGTAGTGCCAGTGCTGGGAAGAGACAACTATTCCTCAAGACATGCGAGATGCCAGGATTGTAACACTATATAAAAATAAAGGAGACAGAAGTGATTGCAATAACTACAGAGGCATCTCTCTTCTTAGTATTGTTGGTAAGGTTTTTGCCAAAGTCATCTTAATGCGACTACACAAGTTAGCTGAGCGCATATATCCAGAGTCACAGTGCGGATTCCGAGCTGGTAGATCAACAACAGACATGATCTTCTCTGTCCGCCAGCTTCAGGAAAAATCAAGAGAGCAGAAAAGGCCTTTATATATCGCCTTTATAGACCTCACAAAAGCATTTGACCTGGTCAGTAGGGACGGACTCTTCAAAATCCTCCTGAAAATAGGCTGCCCTTCTAAAATGCTGAAAATGATAAAGTCATTCCATGATGACATGAAGGGAACAGTCCAATATGCTGGAAGCACGTCACAGCCCTTTGACATACGAAGTGGCGTTAAACAAGGCTGTGTTCTGGCTCCGACCCTCTTCGGGATCTTCTTTGCTCTACTCTTGAAACATGCTTTCAGAGATGCAACTGAAGGAATATGCCTTCACACTAGGTCAGATGGCTGTCTGTTTAATCTTTCAAGGCTAAAGGCAAAAACAAAAATCAGAAGGGTCACTATAAGGGACTTGTTGTTCGCTGATGATGCTGCAGTCGTCACTCAAAGCCAACAGGAGCTTCAGAACTTGATGAATCCGCTTCACTAAAGCATGCAAGGACTTTGGCCTCACAATAAGTCTAAAGAAAACGAATGTGCTGAGTCAGGATGCGGGTGCTGCACCAGTTATCACTATCGATAACTATGAATTGGCAGTGGTGCATCACTTCACATACCTAGGGTCTACCATCAATGACAAACTCTCACTGGATACAGAAATCGACAGCCGCATTGGCAAAGCTGCAGCTACCTTTGCCCGCCTCACATCGCGTGTTTGGGGAAACTCCAAACTCACAATGAAGACCAAAGCTGCGGTATATAATGCCTGCATCACCAGCATACTCCTAAAAAAAAAAAAACCATTATGAACTATAACTACAAAAGGAAAATACCTACTAGAGATAATATAGTATGAAATAAATACAAACAAAAACATATTACAACAAAGGAAACATGTCTTGATATAACCAACAACTCCATGTACATGGTAGATGGTTGAAAGGGGCGTGCTACTAAGAAAAGTAGCAAACCCATTAAAAAAAAAACAAAAAAAAAACACTCCTATATGGCAGCGAGACCTGGATAACCTATGCTAGGCAAGAAAGAAGGCTCAATACCTTCCATTTACGGTGTCTACGCCGCATCCTCGGCATCTTGTGGAAAGATAAAGTGACTAATGTCGAGGTGTTGTCACATGCTGGCCTTCAAAGTATGTATACACTGCTTAGACAGCGCAGACTTCGCTGGCTTGGCCATGTTCGCCGCATGGAAGATGGTCGCATCCCAAAAGATATCTTCTACGGACAATTAGCAGATGGCAGGAGAACAGTTGGGCGACCACAGCTGAGGTTCAAAGATGTGTGCAAGAGAGATATGAGGGCACTGGACATGGATCCAGCAACATGGGAGGATGAAGCTGCCGATCGCACTAAGTGGCGATGCTATTTACGGCGCCAACTCAGATTGGGCAAAGAGAGGCTCACACAACAAGCAGAGGAGGGGAGAAAATGTCGAAAGGAGCACCAGGAAAATAAGCAGCTGAGGGCTGTCACCTCGGGGGCGCATTCCCATAGTCAGGTATGACTGAAGGGGCTATTATAACCTTTCTGATTAGTAGTGATATAAAAAGAGTGATACACACATCCAACTCTATGTCTATTATATTAATACACTTTTGGCATACATAGCCAGGCTCTATCAGCCTATATATTCTCAATTGCGATCGTGTCCCCCGATTTTCACGTTTATACTTCGGACTCAATGGTCCTTACACATTCTAACTTTATTGCTTTTCCAGCATTACATTTACGGTTATACACTATTATAATTTAAGTGGCCATGCCACATATATTAAACACTTTGAATAAGTGGCCATGCCACATATATTAAACACTTTGAATAAGTGGCCATGCCACATATGTTAAACACTGCAGCTTGGCACCAAGGCCACACATAGACTGTCGTAACTATGTCCAATGCGTCATGCGTCGATATATGCGATCTATTTCAGTATTTATTCAGCTGAGGTGTTTCGTGGTGCAACCATCCGAATGGAGCTCCCAGATGCTTGCAAACCCCGAAACAATCCTCAACAGCTCACAGCAGCCAACATGACACTTTAGTTGAAGAACACACACTTCAGATCCCCACTACACTTGTGTATTTAGGATATTGTTTTCTCAACCATTTCTGATAATTTTATTGATATCAGTTTTAAAATGTATGCACTTCACACACAAAAAAGAGAGTTCTTTTTTGTTATATGGAGCCAATCCTGAAATATGGAAGTGAATCATGGACAGTTAGTAAACAAGTAGGAAAAAGTATTGGATGTGACAGAAATATGGTTCTACAGAAGAATGTTAAGAACACTATGCTTAGCTAAAAAGAATGAGGTCATCTTGAAAGAAGACAGTATGTGAAGGACAAAATGTGCAGATGCCTTCTACATGTGATATTCTTAAAACAAGCAGTATACATAAATGTTTGTAAAAGTTTTGTAAGATGTATAACATCTTTGTAAATTGGAGGGTTGTTTGCAACGTCGTCATATTCTGTGTCATCTTGTACTGTGTCATCATGTTCTGTGTCATCATGTTCTGTGTCATCATGTTCTGTGTCATCATCTAAGGTGTTTTTCTTGTGTGTCTTTCTCATCCCTTTCATTTCTTCTCCAACTCTCGTCACCATGTGTATTTAGTCTCTCTCTACCACTCTTAACCTGGGGATTCCACAACAAAAACTGCCTTCACCAGTCATATTTTTGTTATTGAACAGAATCAACATCAATGTGCTCCGGGCAAACCTATATAAATTAGTTGAATAAGAGTAAAGAAAAAATAATTTAAAAATAGGAATGACTTTCTAATCACCGTGTAGAGATGAACTAAAAAATGTAAGACCTCCGCTGAGAATTTGAATGACCTGGGCACTTGGGATTTGTTGCACCCTGATGACTCTTGTTGACTATCTGTTTGACAGGAATACGGCCAGGACCAAGCGGCAAGCTGCAACCTCAAATAGCTATATAGTAGCTGAATTTTTGATTTTCGGGACAAATAGCTCAGTTACAGCTGACACACTGAACCAAATGTTAAAGGAATTTAATGGATCTGAATGTAACCAGTCATGTCAGTATGGGGAGATTATCTTATTCTCAATACCTCCACGTGTGAACAATGGTAAGGTAATGTTTGCTTTTGTGTGTGTGTGTGTGTGTGTGTGCGTATGTGCGTGCGTGCATGCGTGCGTGCGTGTGTGTGTGTGTGTGAAAGAGTCTTCAACTCATATGTCATGTCAGTCCTATTGTATGGCTCTGAAACATGGAGAATAACAAAAACAACAACCAGAAAGCTACAGACTTTTATAATTAGGAGCTTGTGTAGAACAGAAGGATTGAAATGGTATGACAAGGTCACCAATCAATGTGGAACTGATGACAAGAATCTGATAAGTGGCAGTGGAACAAGAGATAAGATGATGCTGGTGATAGATGGGACACACATTAAGGAAACCTGTTGATAGCATAACAAGGCAGTCCTTCATTTGTAATAACCAGGGTAAGAGAGGCAGAAGTAGACCAAAAAAATACATGGAGAAGAGAACTGGAGACAGGATAGAAAATGATAAGGAAGACCTGGATAGAACTTGCTCTGAAAATATGCAAGAGGAAAGACTTGGCATGTGTTTGTTGAAGGCCCATGCTCTTTGGGGAACTAAATGGTATTTATTGATTCTAGTAAAGCGTTGGTTAATAATGAAGACAGTGATGTTACAACTGGCAGTTTTTGATGGGGACAAGACAGGACATAACAGAGAGTCCTACATAGTCCTCAGGGGTGTAAGAAGGGACATAGAAATATTAGGGCTACTGCACCCTCAGGGTTTTTCGTACAAGGCAGCTAATATGAAGTTATGCTTGGGGGTGGCAACTTCATTATGTAAAAAACAAATTGCCACAGAGACTATTGATGCATGAGCATGTGAATGATTGGTGCAGGCTTCTTGTAAGGGAACCAGCTGTAATTGTGGTCCATGCTCCATAAGGAGCGCAGGTGAAAATGATGATGATGGTGGGTGATGATGATGGTGGATGATGACGATGTTGGTGGATGATGATAATGATTATTCTAGTATTTAGTTGAACCACAGATATGGTGTTCGCTGCAAGACAGCTACAAGAAAAATGCCAAGAACAGCACTGTGACCTGTACACAGCTTTCATCGACTTGACAAAGGCGTTCGACACAGTCAGTAGAGAGGGTCTATGGAAGATCATGGCAAAATATGGCTGCCCAAAGAAATTTATCACAATAGTGCAGCAACTGCATGATGGAATGCAGGCTAGAGTTCAGGAAAACGGTGAGCTATTGGAGCCTTTCCCCGTCTCAAATGGAGTTAAACAAGGGTGCGTACTTGCACCGACTCTGTTCAGTATCATGTTTTCTGCTATGCTGACTGATGCTTTTAGAGACGGGGACACAGGAATCGACATTAGTTATCGTATTGATGGAAAATTGTTTAACCTTAGGAGGCTTCAAGCAAAAACCAAGGTCAAATCACACACCATCAGAGATCTTCTGTTTGCTGATGATTGTGCCCTCAATGCTGGCTCAGAGGCTGATCTGCAGCATAGTGTGGATAGATTCTCCGAAGCCTGCGCCAACTTTGGGCTTACCATCAACACGAAGAAAACAGAAATCATGTACCAACCAGTTCCTGGCACAGTTTATACTGAGCCAATCATCAAGGTTAATGGTGAGAAACTGAATGTTGTGAACAGATTCACATACCTTGGTAGCACACTATCCCAGAACATTGTCATTGATGATGAGTTGAACACCAGGATCTCCAAAGCCAGCAGCACATTTGGCAGACTATACACCAACGTTTGGCATCGAAGTGGCATTAGTCTACAGACAAAGCTGAAGGTGTACAGAGCTGTGGTGCTTCCAGTGCTGTTATATGCAAGTGAAACATGGACTGTATACAGGCGCCACGTAAAGAAGCTAAACCACTTCCATACAGTCTGTCTCAGGAAGATAATGAACATCAAATGGCAAGACAAGATCCCGGATACCGCCGTTCTTGACAGAGCTGGTATCCCTAGTATTGATACTATTCTGATGCAGTCACAGATTCGCTAGGCAGGTCATGTAGTCCGCATGCCAGACCATCGACTGCCAAAGATACTCTTTTATGGTGAGATACAGAAGGGTAAACGCTCCCATGGTGGCCAAAAGAAGCGCTTCAAAGACACGTTAAAGACGTCATTGAAAACCTTTGACATAAACCCAGACACATGGGAAGCTGCTGTGCAAGACCGAACTGCTTGGCGCACATCTCTTCGTAAAGGTGCAGCAGCATGCGAATCATCCAGAAGAGCAGCAGCGGAACAGCGGAGACCAGCTAGAAAGGACCGTGTAATAAAATCTTCACATGAAGCAAACATTCCCTGCCCACACTGTCCGAGATCTTTCCAGGCCCGCATCGGGCTCATCAGTCACCTTCGTACCCATAGACTAACCTAACATATTCCTAAATAATTGGATGAACAGAGTGGTCTTCATCACCCGTGATGGACGAACAGCAACAACATTTAGTTGTCAAGCTTTATGTATATTCAAGAGGATGTTTTTCAGCAAGTTAATGCCTGCTAGAAAATAATGTGACATTTATACCTAGGGATATACCTTGTTCATAAGAATGTTAAAACAAGCTGTTTTTTTTTTTCTCATTTAGCTAACCTTTTCAACTACCCACAAATTCACAATGATAACTCAACAAGCTGCTGTGAAGAGACAAGACAGACAACTTTATATAAATGTAAACCAGGCTATGAAGCTTCCTTGGCAACACCTCTCTCATGCAGTGGTATGTATATATGTTCTTTCCCTGTTTGTCTTTCTCTCTAAGTCTTTTTCTTCTGATTAGTCATTTCATCATTGTTCATGTCTGCTTCATTTGTTTCTTTTTTATTTTAAGTTTCATCTGCCACTTTCTTATTTTTGAAATCCTTCGTTTCTACTGCAACGATAGTCTCTCCTTTTTTTTTAAAAAATGCAATGAGGGTCCCTGCATACAATTTTATTATGCACTTTGACCTATGTAGTTCCTGGGTGTACCTGAAAAGACAAAGAAAGAAAAGGCATGTCATACAAGGTGAATAACAATGGACCATCTACCTAAGGTTGAACGAGGCGAGCTTTGCTGGCCGAACTAGGCAATACTTTGAATTGTAAAAAAAAGGTATCCATTTATTTCTGTAGTAAATTTCCTTACATGAAACCATACAGACTAATGTGAACCTTCAGACTAAAGATGAACCTTTAGACTGAAGCTGGGTGCAGACAAGCGTTTTCTTGCTGCGCATATGTCGCGCATGGAAGATGAAACAGTAGGGATTTAGAGAAAGCAGACAGACGAGCGAGGTTTTTCCTGCTGCATAGAAAAAAAAGCAATTGGTTCCATTTTCTTCACAACTAAAGAGAAAAATTCAACTACCATACTATCTCTTTATTAACAAAATAACAACATGAGATGTTTCTATGTAGTTATACATGATTAGTCTTTTATAACATATCTTCCCACCAGTAGTTATTCTTCTTCTGCCTTCCATTTGTAGTCATGCTAAATCTACAGGCCTGTCACCAGGACGTAGTCCACAGTCTTTTCCAGATCAGCAAGGGAGCCTAACAGTTTCTGCCTAAGCTCACCATCCCCTGGCCAGTCAGACATCATGGGTCATCATGGGATGGGTAGTTTTTGAAAATGTGCTCAGGGGTCTGGATTCCAGTTTCATAAGGAAATTAATTTGAATGAGATATCCTGAGACTGGCCAAGTAATCAGCAGTAGCAAGTTCTCAGTTGAACAATTATGGTCTGCTGGTATCTGTTAAGTTGGTGGATTGGGTCATCTCTGTTAAATGCATCATCTTCCTTCCACTGGTTTTTGTACTTGTTGTGGATCATGGATTTAGCTTCTCGATAGGGCAATGGGTGGCTGAATTGTTCCATTTTACTGTCATTTCTAGGTAACGCATCAGCTCTCTCATTTGCAGTGATTTTTCTTCTTCTTCTTCTTTGATCCTTAGCCGCCGACCGTCAAAGCAGTCGGTGGCCATCACGCCTAGTGGCGTCTTGTAGGGCAACAACAAATTGATTCCACTTTGCTCGGTCGGCGGCCATCCTTCGTACAGTGCCCCAACTCTGGTTCATTCTTTGCATCTCAGCCTCCACAGTCCTCCGCTAGGTTGTTTTTGGTCGGCCTCTCTTTCGTTTCCCTTCAGGGGTCCAAAGCATAGCTGTTCTTGTGATGGCATCGGGGTCTCTTCTGAGGACATGGCCAACCCAGCTCCAGCGTCTGCCAGCTATGATGGTGTGCATGTCCTCTTGCTTGCTCTGAGTAAGCAGATCTTGGTTGGTGATGGTATTCGGCCAAAAGATTCGGGGAATTTTTCTTAGGCATGTTGTGTGAAAAGAGGACAATTTCGACATTTCCTTCTCTGTAACTCTCCAGCATTCTGCACCATAGAAAAGCACAGAAAGCACACAGCTCTGATATAATCTTAATTTTGTGCTTGTGCTGTATTGAGAGGATTTCCAGATGTTGTTTAGGCTAAAAAAGGCTGTTCTTGCCTTATTCATTCTGATGTTGATGTCTTTGCCTGCCCCGCAGTCTGGTGTTACTATGCATCCTAGGTATGTGAAGGTGTCTGTCTGTACCAGTTGCTGATTCCTTACTGATATGGGCTCAGGGTTGCTCACATTGAGCGTCATGACCTCTGACTTCTTTAAATTGATGTTCAAGCCCACCTGCTGGCTAAACTTATTAAGTCTATCCTTTTTTTCCTGGATGTGTTGATGTGAATGTGCTAGTAGTGCAATGTCATCTGCATATTCCAGATCTTCCAATGTAGAAAATGTAGTCCATCTTATTCCTCTTGGACTGCCCTCTGTTGTCTGGCGCATCACCCAGTCTATGACTGTTAAAAATAGAGTGGTTGATAAGGGGCATTCCTGTCGTACTCCTGTCTTCACCTCAAAGGTTAGGTTGCTCTGTCCAACACTACACGTAAAGTTGGCATAGAGACTTTTTATGATTGACACTATGCAGCTTGGAATTCCATAAGCCCTCAGTATTTTCCATAAACTGTCCCTATGTATGCTGTCAAAAGCCTTTTCAAAATCAACGAAGTTAATGTACAGCTGTCGTTGCCATTCTGAGCACTGCTCTATAATGTTCCTGAGAGTGAATATATGATCTACACATCTTCTGTTCTTTCTAAATCCTGCTTGTTCTTTCCTCAGTTTGTGGTCTACTTCTTTTGAAATTCTCTGTATAATTATCCTGCCTAGTATTTTGCTGGGAACTGAGAGAAGAGTGATTCCTCTCCAATTATTGCAGTCTGCAAGATCTCCCTTCTTGGGCAATTTGACAATTATTCCTTTGTTCCACTCTGATGGTGTTGTCCCTGTTTTCAACACTTGTGCAAATAGTGGTTTTAATAGTTCTGCTGCTAGCTCAGGGTCTGTCTTAAATAACTCTGCATTTAAGTTATCATGGCCAGGAGCTTTTCCGTTCTTTAACCCTTTGATTGCTGTGATGATTTCTTCTTTTTGTGGAATGTCTGTATTTACATCTAGATCGTTTTCAGCCTCAGGAACATTCAATTGTGTCTCTGGTGGTTCCCTGTTCAGAGTTTCTCTGAAGTGCTCTGCCCATCTTGTTTCCTGTCCCTCTGCTGTCATGATGAGATTTCCTTGCTTATCTCTTACTAATGTAATATTGTTTGCACCTCGTTTTCCGCTGATGAATTTAGTTATTTTGTACACTGTGCTTTGTTCATTTCTCAGTGCTGCCTCTTCTGCCTGTCTTGCAAGATCGTCTAGGAAATTCCTTTTGTTGGCTCGGGTTTGGCATTTAACTTCCTTGTCCAGCTGACTGTACTGTTCGCTATATAGTTGCTTTAACCTGGGGGACTTCACTTCTGTTTTCTTTCTTTTCATTTCCTTTCTCAGTGTTATGGTGTTTAATGTTTCTGGTGTTATCCAGTCTTGCTTCTTCCTTTCCTGGAATCCCAAGCATGATTTGCTGCTTTCCTTATATATTGTTGAAATGGTGTTGAACTTCTGGTCTATATCATCAGTCAATGTCTTTTCCTGACTTTTGGCAAATTGATATCGTTTCTTTATGTCAGCCGCAAAAGCTTTTCTGGTATGGGTGTCCTTCAATTTGCTGATGTCAAACCTTTTCTGTGTAGTTGCGATTGGTCCAGCCCTTCTTAGTTTCACTTTCAGTTTTGCTACTACTAAATGGTGATCACTTCCCATATCTGCCCCTCTTCTTACCTTCACATCTTGTAATGCATGTCTCCATCTACTGTTAATCATGATGTGATCTATCTGGTTTCTGTCCCAACCATTTGGTGATTCCCATGTTAATTTGTGAATTTCTTTATGTGGGAAAAGTGTTCCTCCAATGACCAGGTTGTTAATACTACAGAAACTTATTAATTTATCCCCATTTTCGTTTGCTGTTCCGCTGCCGCATTTCCCCATTACTCTTTCATTATATGTATTGTGTGTACCAACTTTCGCATTGAGGTCTCCCATTACTATAATAAGATCATATCTAGGTGTGTCTTCCATTTCTTTCTGCAGTTGTTGATAGAATTCATCCTTGACCTCTTCATCGCTGTCATTCGTTGGTGCGTAGCATTGTATTATTGTAGTAGTGATTTTTCAATGGGGGATTAACCACTGAAAAGCAATGGTTGATGACTTTTGGATAATATTAAGCTCAGATCTAATCTAATGCATCATGTTTTCATTGTGACAGTTACTTCTGACTCTCAATTCCTCTCCTAAGTCATTAACCATTTATAGAAATGCAGGATGTTTGTTCAATGCCCTTGCTACATCTAAAAATGTATGAATATTTCAGACACACTGACCAATGTGCTATGAAAAGTTTAAAGGCATGCATGTTCTTTTAATTGATTTTAAGATAGCTTGCATTCAAATCCCAGTGCAATGTGCACCTGTTCTAAAGTTTCCTGAAAATTGGCTAGAATTTTTTTCCCCACATAGTTTCAGACTTCCATTAAAGAAGATTTGTTTCTCACTTAAATCAGGCAAGTTTTCAGAATGAGATTTAACTGTGGTGCTGCCTTTGATATGATATGACTGGTCAGTCTCAGGAATGTCTCGTTAATCTCTGAACAATCAATATCCTTTAGCTCCCCAAGGAGCATATGCCTTTGACAGACACATGCCAACTCCTCTTGGCCGGTGCCATCTGCTCAAGCAGTTTCCATGTTTTCCTCATCATTTTCATATCTGTTTCAAGTTCTCTTCTCCATGTGTTTTTTTGTTCTACCTCTGCCTCTCTTTCCCTGTGGATTCCAGAACAAGGACTACCTTGTTCAGCAGGTCTCCTCAATGTGTGTCCTATCCATTGCCAGCATTGTCTTCTCAACTCTTGTTCCACTGGCACGTGTCTGGTTCTTGTCATCAGTTCCACATTTGTGACTTTGTCATACCATTTCTTCTTCTTCTTCCTCCTCGTTCATCCTGAAAAGGACGTTGGTTGAGTTGTGTCCGTTTACAGCAGAGCTGTGATATTTGCACCTTTCGGCCAACACATCTGACTTCAGCACAGCATTTTTTGGGACCGGGTTTGCTTTCCCTCTTTGATCCCTACTCTCTCAGCCAGACTGCAGTGATACAGCCTGTTTCCAGGACCACCACTTGGAGGTGGAGTAGGGTCTTGGCCATTTCAATCCTTCTATTCTACGCAAGCACCCGTTTATGAAAGTCTGTAGCTTTTGGTTGTTGTTTTTATTGTTCTCCATGTTTCAGAGCCATACAATAGGACTGACTTGACATTTGAGTTGAAGATTATTATTTTTGTGTTGGACTTGATTACTCTTATTCTCCAAATGTTTTCCAGTGCAATGAAAGCTCCTCTTGCTTTTTGTATTCTTATTTTGATATCATTGTCTGTCCCTCCAACTCTGTCTATATTACTACCAATGGATGGGTATGAAAAAAAAATCGAAAAAAGGTAATTCGTCTTACGAGGACAAAAGACAAAGAAAATAGTCAACGTTATGACCACAAGGTCTTCGTCAGGGAAAGGAAAGAAAGTGAAGGCTAGATAGGGCACATAAGAAACTAAATAAATATAAAAATTTATATTACTACCAAGATATGTGTTTGATTCTACATCTTTTAGTGGTGTTTCTTCAAGTTCAACCTTGTTATCATTTCTTGCATTTATTCTCATAATCTTTGTCATTTCCCAGTGTATTTTCAGGCCCACTTATTGTGACCTCTCATTGAGTATATTCATTTTGTCTTGCATCTGATTATGGTTATGGGACAGAAGGGCCAAGTCATCTGTAAAATCCAGATCATCAAGCTGTTTGGTCAGATTCCACTGGATTTCATTTCTGTTGTGTGATGTTGATGTTTTCATAACCCAATCTATTGCTAGTAAGAAAAGAAATGGAGATAAGATGCATCCCTGTCTCACTTCTGTTCAAATCCTAAACAGTTCTGTAAGCTGTCTTTCATGAAGAACTCTGCATGTCATGCCTTCATAGGTCTTCTTTATTAAGTTAATGATCTTCATGGGAATTCCATGATACCTCATAAATATCCAGAGTGATTCTCTATTTACACTGTCAAATGCCTTTTTGTAGTCCACAAATCTGATGTATAGTGGTGAATTCCATTCCAGACTTTGTTCAACTATTATTCTCAATGTAGCTGTCTGATCTGTACAGGATCTGTTTTGTCAAAAACCTGCTTGTTCATCTCTCTGTTGCTTATTATTCCTCTATAATTTGTGCGTTCTTGTAAATTTCACTTCTTAGGCAACTTGACCAGATAACCTTTCTTCCATGCTGCTGGTATTTCCTCTCTCCCAGACTTTGCCAATTAGTTTGTATATCTCTGTAGAGGTATCAATATCTGTTTTGATGGCTTCTGCTGGAATGCCATCTGGACCAGCTTCTTTTCCATCAATCAGAAGCTTTATGGCTTTCTTTATTTCTTCTCTACTTGGTCTTTCACAGCTGATTTGTAGCTCCTCTTCTGCTGGCTGAATATCTGGGGGATTAGTTGGGGCTGGTCTATTTAGAAGTTCCTTTACACTGTCTTTAATCTTGTACACACATTTAGCAACAATTCTGTTTGTTATTTCAACGTTTCCACGAGCATTAAACTGACATTGTAATATTTTCAATTTTTTATATTAAGTAGCTTTATTGCTTGACCTCTCTCTCTCTCTTTTTCTCTCCATCCCTCTCTCTATGTGCGTGAATTACTATGAGTAAATGTACTTGTGTATGCTCAGTTTCTGATTGTGATGATAAAATTAATTAATCCTGTCTGAAGTTGTTAATATTTTAATTTTTAATTTGTATTGCAGAGCAGAAATGTAAAAATGCAATTATGTCTATTTCTTTACCCTGATGAAATAAAGATTTCGTTCGTTCGTTCGTTCCTCAAAACGTTCTGTCCATCTCTTTATTTGTTTTTGTATATTACTAAGCAATTTTCCATTCTTATCTTTTATGAGGCCATTGGCTTGCTTATATTTCCTTCTTAGCTTCTTTGTGTTGTTATACAGGTCCCTCATATTTCCTTTGACTGCAGCTTCCTCTGCTTCCCATGCCAAATCATCAATATATTTTGTCTTGTCTCTTTTGATGTTTCTTCTTACTTCTTTGTTTGCTTCCATGTACACTTCATGAGCCTTGGCTTTGGAGTTCTGGGTTAGCTTCTGTTTAAGTCTGCTTTCTTTTTTTTTCCTATTCTCTGTCTTGCTAATGTTTTCTGTTGTTATCCATGCTTTGTGCTGATGTTCTATTTTTCTCAGTACTTCTTCACATGTCTCGTTCCATATATTTTTTTACTTGTTGCCAGTGGTCTTCCGTATCTGTTTCATCTTCCAGCTGTTGAAGTACTTGATATTTGTTGGATACTGTGATTGAAATTTTTTCTCTTATTCCCTGATTTCTTAGATATCCCACATTATACTGTTGTCTATAGCTATGTGAATTTCTTGAGTTTTAATTTTGTTTTAGCCAACAGAAGATGATTATCCGATTCCACATCTGCTCCTCTACATACTTTTGCATCATGCAATAATGACCTAAACTTCTTACTTATGCATGTGTGGTCAATCTGATTCTCAGCTCTGTGGTCTGGTGATATCCATGTTGCTTTATGTATTCATTTATGTGGAAATAGTTGATTTGAAGCACATAAGTTAGCTAACAGTTCCCCATTCTCATTCTTCATACTTAATCCATGCTTTCTCATGATTTCTTCAAAGCTGGTGTTGTCTGTCCGACAGCATTAGAGCCACCCCTTCACTGTGGTGGGCTCTTTCCTCCATGTGTACTGAGAACAACACCATTTCTCCTGTGATCAATCTCCTCCTCTTGATGCCGTTCCACCATGTCCTGCAGAGACCCAGGATATCAATCCTGTAATATGGGACCTAAGATGCGTCAAAAGTGAAGAATGCAGTAAGCGACTCATAGCTTGACTGCTTGCATCATGGTCAGCAAACCAGAGCTGACCAAGACCCTACTCCACCTCCAAGTGGTGGTCCTGGAAACAGGCTGCATCAGTGCAGTCTGGCTGAGAGAGTAGAGATCAAAGAGGGAAGGCAAACCCGGTCCTAAAAAATGCGGTGTTGAAGTCGGATGTGTCGGCCGAAAGGCACAAATATCGCAGCTTCGCTGTAAATGGACACAACGCAACCAACGTCCTTTTCAGGACGAACGAGGAAGAAGAAGAATCCTGTAATATTTCATTTCTGCTGCTACTTGTGCAGTTTTTCCTTGTTCATATAGAGTATGAACATTCCAGGTGCCATTCCTGGAGAATGTGCGAGTAGTGCAGTGTCATCTGCACATTCCAGATCTTCCAGTATAGAAAACGTTGTCCATCTAATTCGTCTTGGACTACCCTTTGTTGTCTGCACATCACCCAGTCTATTATTGTCAAAAATAACGTTTTTGATATGGGGCATCCCTGTCGTACACCTGTCTTCACCTCAAAAGTTAGATTGCTCAACCCAACACTGCATGGACAGTTAGCATAGAGGTTTTTTATGATGGAAACAATGCAGCTGGGAATTCAACAAGCCTCCAGTATTTTCCTTAGGCTGTCCCAGTGTATGCTGTCAAAAGCAATTTTTAAAAATCAACAAAGTTAATGTATAGCTGTCTGCCATTCTGAGCACTGCTCTATAATGTTCCTGAGGGTGAATTTATGATCTGCACATCTTCTGTTCTTTCTAAAATCTGCTTGTTCTTTCCTCAGTTTATGGTCAACTGCTTTTGAAATTCTCTGGATGATTATCCTGCCTAGTATTTTACTGGGAAGTGAGAGAAGAGTAATTCCTCTCCAGTTGTTGCAGTCTGCAAGGTCACCCTTTCTTGGACAAGTTTTCAATTATTCCTTTACTAGCAACAACCCGGCAATAATGACGGAAATAAATCAAAAACTGTAATATACTTTTAAAATATTTTTAAATTCAATATAAAAGTTCTTTGATGACAACATTTTTTGTGAAAGTGCATGGATTTTGTTTCACAGAATGTTCCATGATAAAAAGTGTTTTTTACAAAAACTTTCAAGTTTTCTTCTTCGAGAGTCTCACTTGCTCATTGTGATTGACGCGATCATCTCTTCCACTTCACATCTGCAGCTCGTTTTGCAGCCATCTTACCATTTTGATCCATAATAACAAGTCTGCAATGCTAAATTAAAATTTTGTCTTGAAGAAACAATCAAAAACTTACATTCTAAGGTTATTTTTAACAAAATGATGAGTTAAACCCGTTTCCAGAATGAAACTGGGTTCTACACTGACATTTCTTCGTTGAGTGTTACTATTTTTGGGAGAGTACATATAAGGGAAACAATACAATTAATGTCTTTCAACCACAGTTGCATCCCTTAGATGTGACCAACGTACAAACGGCAAGTATTATGGAGTTTGAGGCCACTCTGTTAATGTTGTTTCTGTTTTCCAGACTTGAACAAATAGTGGTTCTAAAAGTTCTGCTGCTAGTTCAGGTTCAGGATCAATTCCTTGGGAGAGCCCAGAACCAGAACACGGTATTTTAGCTCTGCGTAGTTGGCGAGCCCCCTTGGATTGTGGGGAATGCACATTATGCCACTCGCTTCTTACTCCTAGCTTGGGACTTCCCATGTGACGATCCTTTGAATGCAAGCCAGGCTGGAGAAACTGGAGCTCATGACTTTGACTCAGCATGTTTTGGATTGGCAGAAAAGCCTAGATCTACAGTGTAGATAATATCAAGGAGTCGTCAACTTGGTATTGGCTGCAGAAGAGTAAAAAGCTCAACAGTCCTAGTTAACAACAACAGCTGTGATGATTTCTTCTTTTTGTGGAATGTCTGAATTAACATCTAGATCATTTTCAGCCTCAGAAACATTCAGCTGTGTCTTTGGTGGGTAGTTATTCATTGTTTCTCTGAGGTGCTCTACCGAATCATGTTTTTTTTGCTCCTGTGCTGTTGTGATGAGTTTTCCTTGCTTGTCTCTGACTTACGTAATATTCATTCACCCCGTTTTCCACTGATTGTTTTCGTTATTTTATATACTGTGTTCATTTCTCAGTACTGCCTCTTCTGTCTGTCTTGCAAGATTGTCCAGAAATTTCCTTTTGTTGGCTCAGTTTGATGTTTTACTTCCTTATACAGCTGACTGTATGTTTGCTAGATATTTCTTTTTAAACCTGAGAGACTTTGCTTCTGTTTTCTTTCTTTTCATTTCTTTTCTCATCACAATGGTGTTTAATGTTTCTGGCATTATCCAATCTTGTCTCTCTCTTTCCTGGAATCCCAAGCATGATTCATTGCTTTCCTTGTATATAGTTGAAATGGTTTTGAACTTCTGGTCAACATCATCAGTCACTGTCTTTTCCTGGCTATTGGCAATTTCTTTTCTTCTTCTTCTGCGTTCAGTTTGTAGTCATGCTAAATCTGCAGGCCTGTTGCAGGACAAAATCCACAGTCTTTACCAGGTCGGCGCGGGAGCCCCATAGCTTCTGCTGGAGCTCAGCACCCCTTGGCCAGGTCGCACGTCGTGGTTCATCATGGGTTGGGCAGTTCTGGAGAATGTGTTCTGGGGTCTGGATTCCAGTTCCACATGGGCATTCATTTGTGTGGGATATCCTGAGGTGATACATATGGCCAAGTAATCTACAGTTGCCAGTTCTCAGGCGGAAAATGGTGGTCTATTTGTATCTGTTTAGATGGTGGATTGGGTCATATTTGCTATATATATCCCCTTCCTCCTTCCACTGATTTTTGTACTTGTTGCGGATGATGGTTTTTGCTTCCTGATAAGGCAATGGGTGACTATTGTTCCATTTTAATGCCACTTCTTGATAGAACATCTGCTGTCTCATTACCAGCAATTCCACAATGGGAGGGTAACTACTGAAGGGCAATGATTGATGACCTTTGGATAATGTTAAGCTCAGATCTGATTTCATTCATCATGTTAGCATTTCTGGTGCTCTGTATTGATTCCAGTTATGATATGCAGTCAGTGAAGATTTCTATCTTAGCTGGTGACTGCTGTTCAGATATGGTGAGGATTTTCAGAGCTTGCAGTAGTGACATAGCTTCTACCCTGAAATTGGAGATCTTTCCAGTTGGGAAGGCCTTTCGGATGATCTTTCCATTTAGGAATCATAAAAATGCCTCCTCCACCGTTCTTTACTGCCCCTTCAGCAGATCCATCTGTGTATGCGTGTGTTCACTTCTTTGGGTTGTACTTTTCTTCAATCATTTCTTGAGCCAAAGTTTTTAGTTGTTGAGGGGTCTGGTGGTCTTTCTTTTTTATTTCAGGGACTTCTGTGATGATAGATATATTTCCATGGCAGTCGTCTGGTTCCTCGTAATCAATTAACATTTCAATCTCAGTAGATCGGTTTGGGAGGAGGTCTTCATGGCATCAATGCAGATGTTTGGAGATGTTTAAGAATCTGGTTCTTTTCAGCCTGTTCTTTGTAAAACTATGGAGTTTGGCATGCATTGGATGACTTGACATTCGTAGAAGCTTCTCACTGTGAGTGAATACCTTTTCCTCGCATCTGTCATCAAGAGAGTGGGTGTTGGTGTCTCTCACCATTGCCTGGATTGGAGAAGTCTTCATCCCTCTAGTGATTATTCTAAGGCCTGAATTTTGCACTTTTCCTAGATGTTCTGTGTTTGTTTTAGATGCAGTGGCCCAGGCTGACATGCCATATTCAAGTATAGGCCTGACTGTGCCTGTATAGACTTTTTTAAATATGCTGGTATTTGCCCCCCAACTTGTGCCAGCACAGTTTATTCATAATAGAGAGCTTTCTTGTTGCTCTCTATTCTACTGCTTTTGTGTGCGGCTTCCAGGTGAGTCTCTTATCCAACTTGACTCCCAGGTATGTTGGGTTTTCCTCGATTGGAAGCTCACTTCCATTTAGTTGCAGTTTGATCGTTTCTTGGCAATTTGACAGAGAGAAGCAGGTTGCTACTGTTTTGGAGAGGTTTTTATCTGTACTCTCCAGTCTGATGCCCATCTCCGATGGTATTTAGTGTTGCTTGCATCGTGAACTTCGCAGTAGGCAAATGTTCAGCAGCACATAGGCAGCAAAATCATCAGCATGAAGAGCCCTGGAGATATGCCCGGACAGTTTCTCTGCAATATCATTTATATATATGATAAAAAGGAATCATAAAAGAGGAGATAACTCCTCATTGTGGCACACCCTGTTGAAGAGTGATGCAATGGCTCAGTTTCCCGTCAAGTTTTACTCTTGCTGTACGATATCGGAGAAAGTCCCGTATCCAGCTGAACATTCTCCCTTCAATTTAGTTGTTGAGCATCTTAAGGAGGAGTCCTTCTTTCCACACCTTATCAAAGGCTTTTGTCAAGTCTACAAAAACAGCCAGTACTTTCTTTTTCTCCTGAAAGGCATTTTCTACTTCCTGGGCTAGATATACTAGCTGGTCTTTAGTGCTGCGGTTCTTCCTGAATGCTGACTGTGTGTTATCAAGCAGTTATTTTTTTCCAGATGTTTCAGTAATCTTTACATTACCGTACCCAGACAGCTCAGTAGGCTAACTGGTTGGTAGCTGGACATGCTTGTTTTCTCCTTTTGTTTCTTTCTGATGGGAACATTTCTGGATTGCTTCTCGCCATCAATCTGGAAATTTTCCAGTACTCCATGATTTTGAAGATTAGGAGGAGCTTGTGCCTGGCTACATGTCCAAGGTTCTTGATCATATCATTTGTGATACCATCTTTTCCTGGAGCTTTCATGTTCTTTAGTTTTGTTATGGCAGCACTTCGTTCTTTCATAGTAAGGGGTGACTTCATGCAGATATCTGGGTTTTGGTGCTTCAGTTGTTCTTTTACTTCCTTACGTACTTCTTGGATACGTGCATGTGAAAGTGATGTGGTGCTTTCCTCCTTGTAAAAATCTGCCAGGATGTTTGCTACCATCTTTCTTGTGTGGTATTTTACATTTTCCTTGATGACAGTCTTACAGTAACTGGTTGTTGTTTCTTCATTTAGTACTCTTGTCAGATTCCACAGCTTGCTTGAGTCTTTTTCCATGTTGAGACTGCTGGTCTTCTAGTTCCAGCTCCTTTGGATTTCAGCTTTCTTTTGTTCATTAAAAGCTTGTTTTATGCTGTTGTGCATCTGGTTGTTCTCTACTGTGGGATTGTGCTCCATAGTTTCCCCATGCTTTATTTAAGTCACTATGGAGTTTTTCCAGGCTGTCACTCCAGTATGGTTTGTAGTCTCATCGTTTACCTTCTGGAATTGACTTCTTTGCTGCTTGGATGATTGCTTCATTGATGATGGAAATGTTTTTATTGATGTTATTTGAATGGGTAATGTTCTGACAGAGGTTATCAACTTGTTCTTTAAAAAATCTCCAGTTTGCTTTTTTAGAATTCCAGCTGGGAGACATATTAATTTGTCCTGCACTTCTTACCTCAGATATCTGTAACATGACTGGTACATGGTCACTTCCCCCCAGTTGGGTATTTACTGTTCTAGTGGTGAGTCGATGTATGTCATCTGTAGCCATAGCAAGATCTGGTGTGCTCGTTGTTTTCCATATTCTGTAATAGAAGGTGGGCTTATCCTCTGGTTGGTTTATTAGAATTAGTTTATTCTCTACCATCCAATCTTCCACCTCTTCTCCTCTCAGATCTGTTGCTTCATAGCCCCAGCTGGGTGAGTGGCTGTTGAAGTCACCCATAATGAGGTGTCTTGATGCTGCAAGTTTCACTATGTAGCTCCAGAGTTGTGGTTGGAGGGCTGTAGCAGTTTGTGATCATGAAGTCTCCACAGGGCAGCAGTAGTTGGACTGTTATGTATTCAAGTTCGTCCTCACCAGATCTGTGTGTCTCTACTGCTGGGATTGAGGTTTTAATCAGTGTGAGGATTCCTTCCTTAGTTCCTTTTGCCCTGTCTTGGCGGAAGGATTTGTATCCACGTATGAAGAAGTGTTGGGTATCTTTTAGATGAGTTTCTTAGATGCAGATTATATCAATGTTATTTTCCCTGAGGAATTCTTGTAACTCCGATTTCTTGTTCCTCACTCCTTCTGCATTCCATTGAGCCACTGTAAGATAGTGGGTTAGTTGGTCAGTTGCTCTACTTTGCCCTCCCCCGACCATTTGGTTGGCAAAGACACCTTTGCTTGGGTGGGCCCTTTTGAGGCTTGGGGCCCGGCTCCGCTCCTTCCCAGTTGTAGCTGATAGGAGCGATGCCATGACATAAGTCGAGATTGTCACATGACTGAGACACCTTTGGACGCCTTTTTTTCTCAGCCATTTTGAAAGTTTCTTAATTGGATCCAGCTAAGTGATTTTTTACTTGTTTTAATAGTGTTGTTCATTTCTGTCTTCATTTCATTGATTATTTACTTTCTTGTTTCGACATGTCTTTCTGGTTTTACGATTTTCTTGCCCTATCATTGTTATCATTTCGCTCATCAACGTTGTTCCATCTGCTTGTATCGCTCATTTTCTGTTTTCCTCATCATCATAGATTTTTGTAGTGCCTATATGTAGTTCTTGTCCTTGTCACCTGTTTGTAACTGGCTGATGAAGGGTAAAACACAAAACGTCCCTTGTCTCATGTGTACCATTAACTTGTAAAACTGATTTCATACCATATTATTTTTTAATTTATATATTTGTCGCATGACTCCATACTGCAAAAGCGTGTGTGTCCTAATTTTTCCCAGTGTCTGCGCCATAGCTGATACACTCCGTCTTCAGCAGGCCCGGTTGTGTTTGTTGTTCAGGGTGGTCTCCCATAGCCTGTCCATCTCCCAGTGGTAGCTGCAAGGCAGCAGGTTGGTTTGTTTCTCGAGGTTTACCTTCCCCGTGGCTAGAGCTTATAGCGGCTCTTACTCGCTTGATGCACCCGTCATAGGACAAATGGGGGATTTCAGTGGGGGTATCAGTGCCACCTGTTACCCCTCCCTGTCCTGCTGGGAGGGTATCGCCGTTAGGTCCGCGGCTGCATATTCGTCCAGCAAGACTGACTTAATTTGCAGCTGACATGCCATGTCTGGACGGTCGTTCCACTATCCGCCACCTGTGGACGCGCCTGGTTGGGGTCGGTCGCTCCTTTTGCCAGGGGCTGTTTCTTTTTACATCAACCACAAAAGCTTTTCTGGTTAGGTGGTCCTTGATTTGATGATGTTATATACCTTTTCTGTTTAGTTGCACTTGGTCCAGCAGCTTTGAGTTTTCCCTTGCTACTACTTGGTGGTGATAGATTCCCACATCTGCACCTCTTCTTAATTTCACATCTTGTAGTGAATGCCTCCATCTACCATTGATCATAATGGGATATATATGGTTTCTTTCATTATATGTATTGTGTGTTCCTCCTTTTGCATTGAGGTCTTCCATTACCATGATAAGATCGTATCTAGGTGCAGTTTCTATTTCCTTTTGTAGCTGTTGATAGAATTCCTCCTTGACCTCTTCATTGCTGTCATTTGTTGGTGCATATCATTATATTCTTGTGGTGTTGGGGAATCTCCCTCTCAGTCTTGTTTGTATCAGTCTGTTGTTGATGGGTTTTATTCCAGTAAAGACCTTTTTATTCCTTTCTTTAGGATAATGGCTACACCTTCATTGTACTGACCATCCTCTCTACCAGAGTAAAGTACCGTTTCTCCTGTTGCTGTTTTTATTCTCCCCATCCTGGTCCATCTGCAGTCACTTATTCCCAAGATATGTAATATGTAGTTCCTCATCTATGCTGTGATCTGCCTGAGTTTTCCTGCCTCATTCATGATTCTGACATTCAAAAGTCCAGTTCTTGTTTCACGATTGCGGAGCATCCATTTTTATGCCAATGGCTTCCTTTCAGCTTTCACCACTGACAGTCATACGAGCCTCAGGCTCCGGATATCCTTCCAGCATCAAAATTTTTGCATTTGTTGCTGTTTCTGTAACAGTTAAGATTTTTAACATAGACAGGGGTTTCAACCCTGTGCTAAAACCTCCAACCTGGAGGACCATGTACCAACTTTTGTCAGACCCCTACCCGTGCAGACCTGTCCAGCTGGGTTGAACCTACTAGGAGTAAAACTCCCGCTGGCATAGTTGTGTACTTTCTAATATTATTCCTTTTGTCATTACTCTGCATTCAGATGGGCTTTTGCTTGATGATAACCATTGTTTTTTGGTTGTTTACCTCGATTTTTGTTTTTGTGCCCTATTTCTTCGACCACTGTATGTAACATTTGCTGCTAGGGTTTTTTATTGTCTTCTGTTAGTACTGTGTTGTCAGCAGTGTTCAAGTTATTTATGTTTTAACTGCCAAGCCATGTTCCAGTTTGTCTTTGACTGAGCTTATCATGTTTACACCATATAGTGAGAATAAACCAGATGAAAGAATATCACTGTCTCACTCCAAACCAGTTGATTTTCAACCTGTATAGCTGCTACTTGTATCCAATATATATTATGAATTATTATTAAAATCTTTCCCATCAGTATCTGTGTTCTCAGTTTTGGAAGGCTTTAATTGCTGAATCCAGTTATTTTCTTCAGACTCGTGGCTTGGTTTGAAATATTGTAAATGTCTTATTTTATGTTGCTAAGGAAAGCTCAGTCACAAAAAATCACATAGAGCACTGATTATTGCGAAAGTAGATGATTTAAAAAAAAAATAGTATCAAATGCTAACCTCCTACTCTGGCATCAAAAGCTCCAAGAATTTGTGTATGTTCCACAGCCATCTCTTCTAAAGATAAGAAGATACCAGCATTGTATAAGATAGCACACTGAGGAAACCTGTTGATAGTATTACAGGGCAGTCCTTTGTTCTGAAACCTCCAAGGTATAAGGGGTAGAGGAAGATCAAAAACACAGGAGAAGGGAGCTAGGGGCAGACGTGAAAAGAGTAAAGAAGATGAGGAAAGATCTTGAACAGATGGAATACGAATGAAGGCTTGGAATGAGCTTTGTTCAAGGCCTGTGCTCCTCAGACAGCAAAAGAGTAATGAAGGAACAGCCAGCGCTATATCATTATAGTCTTTATATCATCTCTCTGCTGTCATATGTTGGAACTTACACTTATACCTTCTTCCTCTGCGTTCATTTTGTAGTCATGCTAAATGTGCAGGCTTGTCGCCACAGTCTTTTCCAGGTCAGTGCAGCAGTCTCATAGCTTCTGCCTGAGTTCAAAACCCTCTTGCCAGGTCAGGCATCATGGGTCATTGTTGGCTGGGCAGTTTTGGAGAATGTGATCAGGGGTCTGGATTCCGGTTCCACATGGACATTCACTTGTATGACATATCCTGAGGAGATAGAGGTGGCCTAGTAATCTACAGTCTGCCATCAATGGTACCTATACCTTGTAGCGGTATGGCAGCTTGCGTACCCTGACAATCCCCAGAGCCATGCCAGTGGGAGTTTTACTCCTGGTAGGTTCAACCAAGCTGGACTGGTCTGTGTGGGTAGGGGTCAGACAAAAGCTGGTACTCTGGTCCTCCAGGTTGGGGGTTTTAGCATAGGGCTGACACCCCTGTCTATGTAAAAAAACAATGAAGTTACGGAAACAACAATAAATGAACAAACTTTGCTGCGGGATGGACATTCGGAGTCTGTGGCTTGTATGACTGTCAGTGGTGAAAGCCGAAAGGAAGCCACTGACATGAAAACGGATGTCCTGACCGCAAAACAGGATACAAGAATAGGATTTTGGAATGTAACAACTTGGCGGAGGACTGTGGAGGCTGAGATGCAAAGAATGAACCAGAGTTGGGGCACTGTACGAAGGATGGCCACCGACCGAGCAAAGTGGAATCAATTTGTTGTTGCCCTACAAGACGCCACTAGGCGTGATGGCCACTGACTGCTTTGACGGTCGGTGGTTAAGGATCTAAGAAGAAGAAGAAGTAATCTACAGTGGTCAGTTTTCAGGCGAAAAATGATACTCTGCTGGTGTATATGATATAAACACGTATATTATTTACACCTAATGGCTTCCCACTCTGTTTGATTAGGGGAAACTCTTTATGATATATTACAGTAACATTTTGTTTGTGAGTGATTAATATTGTTGATCTCATGTGATGGTCACCGCTTGAACATATTATCTTTTTTTTTTTTTTTTTTTTAATCTGCTCTCATAGGTGGTGGCAAGTTGACTTCAAAGCATCCACATAAAAAGAAGGTTGACTCTGGTGCCAAGGTACCATCCACGTCGTCTAGCCTTTCAGCTGCTGCTACAAGGAAGCGTAAACATTCATCGGATGATGAGTCAGATTCTTTGAAATTCAGGAAGACTGATGATAAAAGTGACAGAAAAGATGAATCTTCAAAAGAGCAGCCAGTTAAGGAAGTTTTAGATTCTTCCAAACCCAAGAGGACTGATGATGAAAGTGACAAAAAAGATGAGTCTTCAAAAGAGCAACAAATTACTTCATCTGACAGGTCTCTAGACAGAAATTCAGGGACTCAAGGTAGAAATTCACAATCGCTCACTGTTGAAGTTTATTGTTGAATGGGGGGTAGTTTACCATTGTACCGTTTTCTTGTAAATGTTTATATATTTGATTTGATTTGATTTGAGTTGAGCAATCATGCTGATGGGTGTAGTTCGCGAATGTGAGTCATCTCATATTAAAATTCATCTCGATAGATTTGAGTAAGGCTGTTCAATTTAGAGTCCTCAGTTACACATGTTTAATGATGAAGAATAATCAAAGACATTCATGGCAATTGAATTACAAATCAGTGCAGTCTCATAGATTAGTTTACGTATCGTCAAAATGTCCGACCTGTATACATGCGATGCTGTCTGGCAGTCATCCCGTAATGATAATCGTAGTTTTGGCGATATTATAATTTTAACAATTATAATCAAAATACTCCCTGTATTTCTTCTTGGAAAGAAGATTATTCATAAAATACAATGCTCCATTACTGCATCCATTAGTAATAATAAGGCTGACCCCTGGCCATCAGTTAAGGAGAAAATCTGCACAATAATATATTGGGAGTACTGGAAATCGCGTCTTGCTTGGACGGATTCTAATCAATAAAGGGTCAAGAACAACCGTTGTTATGCCTTAGCATAACACCATACTACGTCATAATTATCCATCGACGTCTTCACCAAATTGCGTTTATAAATAAAAATACTTTAGTGCAAAGCACCTTATGTTGGCATCAAATCAATATGCTAGCGCGTAACTTTAAACTGGTAACAAATTGAAGTGGGGCCAACATATAACATATAATAATGTCATAACACTCACAAGTCCTGCAAAGACATCAACACCAAAGAAACAATCAGAGCACTCAAAGGAGTATGTGAGTAAGCATCCAGATGAAAAGAAGGTTGACTCTGGTGCCAAGGTACCATCCACGTCTTCTAGCCTTTCAGCTGCGGCTACAAGGAAGCGTAAACAATCATTAGATGATGATGAATCAGATTCTTTGAAATTCAGGAAGACTGATGATAAAAATGGCAGAAAAGATGAATCTTCAAAAGTAACTTTGTTTAGACCCTTGCTTTTCTCAACCTTTGCGACAGCTGATTTAGTTGAAACAAGTACGCAGGGCTTTTTTTTATCTTTCCAGCCAACACATAATGTTGTATTTTCTGAGTCCAAAAACCATTTCATCTCTTGATGGCCAAGCTTGAGATTTTTTATTTCAGGAGGGAAGCCGACGCGGTTGTCATTCAGGGTAACAATAACAACGAAAAATGCAAAGACGCAAATCGTCACACAAATTGGGATAATAACATCAAAACACGCACACCTGCTGCTTAACTACACTCAAATTGGTTGTTTAAAAAAGAATTTGTAAATGCAGTAAAAAGGGATAAGGGTTAGATTCGTAACCTAACTGTAATCCTAACCCTATCGACATCGGCGGCTTATTTGTATGGCATCTATGAACACAATCCACTGTCCCTCATTTTAGCCGGATTGACTAGAAACAGAAAAGCTTAGGACTATGCAAATGAGTTTTTTTTTTCTAGTTAAGAACAAAAAATGTTATTTTATAGGGCATTAATTTATCGGAAATGTATAAAAGGGCAAGATGTAACTGGAAAGATTAACTCTTTGACTCCAGACCAACGCTCTGAGCATTGCAAAATTCAACGTGCCATGCCAGCGTAACGCTCAGAGCGTTGTTTTTAGTTTATCATGAATAAACCCAAAAAATCGTCTGTTTAATGCAGTTCATATTTTTAAACTCATAGAATTACTTCTGCTACTATTTAAACAATTAATTTAACTGTAGTTAAGCAGCACTTGTGCGTGTTTTGATGTTATTATCACAATTTGTGTGACGATTCGCGTGTTTCCTTTTTTTGTTGTTATTGCTAGAGAAATATGTTACGCTGTATATTTACATTTTCTAAGTCTCCTAAGCAAATAATTGTGTCAAACTACTTTTAAACATTGCTGACACTGATGATGATTGTTTGGTAGTCACAGTTTGTTGTCAAAATACGGAATCGGTGCAGAAAAGCTAGACACATTAGGTTTAGTTGATGAGTGGGCGCAGTCATATTCTGGCTGATCAAAAAGCAACAAAACTAGACCTACCGTAACATATAATCACTAGTCCTTGGTAGAAGATGAAGCTAGGGATACTATTAAAACATCAAACAAGTGTAAAAAACTGTTTATATGACGTTATTCTTCATTTGCAATGCACGATTGCATAATTTATTTTTTTTTCTTACAAGGGACCACAATAAAAACTGGTGTGAATAACACTAAATGTACTAATTGTGGCCATAAACAATTTTTTTTTTTACTTTGTATATGGATTAACTTGATGCTTGAAGACTAAAAAGAAAGGTTATTGTCTACAACAGTAATTTGTCTTTGGTAAGATCGTATTCTACAGTTAACTTTTTAGTATTTTTCAATTTTACTTGCAAAATGTTTTAAGTATACCAAACACACTTGTGTTAATACTACCAAAGACGTTATATATTACAATTCTCTATCCATTTCCATACAGTTTTGTATATAATAAGTACATGTTAACAAAAAAAGATTAACATAAAATTTACTCTAAAAGACAGGACACTTCACCGTTTAGAATTCTTCAAAAAATTAATATGGCACAGGGTGGAAAATAATTATGGAGTCAAATTCTAGAGAGCGATAAAAGAAATGCAACGAAGCAAAACAACAGCAATATTTAGGTGTAATTCTTATGATTTTTTGGATGTCTCTCTGGGTAATATTAATGGCTTTTCATAAGCATCTCATCTCACAGGATATGATTTTTATTTTCTGTGATTTGGTTATAGATCATGTTTGGCACTGATAGCAAACATTTGGTAAGAATATACTATTTATCAATTTTGTTTTGTTTTAGTCAACAGAAGATTGGTGGTCTAATACCACATCTGCTCCTGTACATACCTTTACATCATGCAATGATGACCTAAACTTCTTACTTATGCATATGTGATCAATCTGATTATCAGTTCTGTGGTCTGGTGATATCCATGTTGCTTTATGTATTCCTTTATGTGGAAATTTTTGATTTGAAGAACAGAAGTCAGCTAACAGTTCCCCATTCTCGTTCATCATACCTAATCCATGCTTTCCCATGATTTCTTCTAAGCCGGTGCTGTCTGTTCCTATTTTCACGTTTAGGTCCCCCATCAAAATTGTGATGTCCTTTCTTTTCGTTTTGTCCAAGACATTTTGTAGTCTGGTGTAAAAGTCTTTTTTCTCTGATTCTTCTTTATCGTTTGTTGGTGCATAACACTGGATGATGTTTATATTTACTTTCTTTTTGGCTGATTTAAACCTTGCTGTTATAATTCGGGCTCCCAATGCTTCCCATTCTATAAGTGCCTTCTGAGCTTCCCTAGACAGCATTATAGCCACCCCTTCACTGTGGTGGGCTCTTTCTTCATGTCCTGAGGACAACACCATTTCTCCTGTGATCAATCTCCTCCTCTCTATGCCCTACAACAGTGTCTCACAGAGACCCAGAATTTCAATCCTGTAATGTGTCATTTCTGCTGCATTTGTGCAGTTTTCCCTTGTTCACATAGAGTATGAACATTCCAGGTGCCAATCCTGGAGATTTTCCTAGACGAAAAAAGGTTAGTCGGCAACCCAGACTCCTTTTGGTTTTCTCTGGGTTGCTTCATGTGCCTCCTTTCCAGAGAACCTTCTTCTGTCTTGGGCGGCTGAGTTGATTTATATTCTGTATTTGACTTGTCAATGTTTATTGAAGATGCTGCAATGGATAGGACACACATTGAGGAGACCTGTTGATAGCATTACAAGGCAGTCTTTGTTCTGGAATCCACAGGGAAAGAGAGGCAGAGGTAGACCAAAAAACACATGGAGAAGAGAACTGGATACAGAGGTGAAAATGATGAGGAAAAACATTGAAAGAACTTGAGCAAATGGCACAAGACAGCAAGACTTGGCATGTGTTTGTTGAAGACCTATGCTCCTCGGGGAGCTAAAGGGTATTCATTGATTGATTGATACTATTTATCAGCTGTCATTTGATTTCCATACTGATATTCTGATTGCAGTTTATGAATAATTTTGTTACTTTTTTTTGCAGTTCATGGATCATTTTGTTACTTTTTTCTTTTTTTCGCAGTTCATGGATAATTTTTTTAATTTAATTGCAGTTCATGGAGAATTTTGTTACTTTATTTGCAGTTCATGGATAATTTACTTACTAAGTCGTTCCCCTTCTACAGTGAGGTGTAGAGGTTTGGAAGAGAGAGCACCAGACTATCCTATCTGCTGTCTTCCTCCTGGCCTGGTTCCATTCTAGTCCTCGGTCTTTCAAAGATTGTCTAATGTACGGACTCTGGGTCGTCCTGGGGGTCTGGATCCCTGGCTCTTTGTTTTCCATGCTTGTTGTGGTAGCCGATCTTCCCCCATTCTGCAGACATGGCCAAACCATCTTAGTTGGGACTGTTCTACTTGGGTCTGCAGGGGGTGGGATTTTAGGCCTTGACGTATCATCTGGTTGCGGACCATGTCTCTTCTTGTTAATTCAACCACCTTCCTCAGATACCTCATTTCTGAGGTTTAGATCTGGCTTTTGTGGGTTGTAGTCATTGCCCATGACTCGCATCCATATGTCAAGACTGGGACATAGGTGGAGCAGTATACAGCCATCTATGTTTTCTTACCAACCTCTCTCTTGCTGAGGAATCCTCAATTTATGGCCTGAAAAAGTCTCCCAGCTGCTGCTTTTCGAGTGGTCAACTCTTCTTTGATGCCTCCCTTTTGGTCTATAATAGCTCCGAGATATTTAAAGTGGTCGACCTGCTCCAGGACCTGTTCTCCCAGCTTAATCTGATGTCTTCTTTCTTCTCGTGATATCACCATGGATTTTGTTTTAGAACTGCTTATGACCATCCCTCTCTTCTCCAGCTCTTCCTTCCAAACTTGCAGGTTGGATTGGAGATGTGCCTCTGATTTAGCAATCAGGGCAACATCATCAGCAAATGCCAGCTCTGAAATACAGACCTGATTCATCTTCCAGTACCCCACTGAATACTTTCTTGTTCTCTCCTTACATGCCTTGATAACATCATCCATGAGGAGTATGAAAAGATAATGTGACAGGATATCACCTTGTCTTACACCAGTGGTGGTCCTGAACTCTTCTGACTTATGGTTTGCTGTCCTCGCAAAATTTCTGCAAGACTTGTAGAAGCTCTGTATAGCATGAATCAGAGGTGCTGGAAGGTTCTTCCTTGCCAAACAGTCCCAAAGTTTGCTCCAGTGGACATTGTCAAACGTCTTTTCCAGATCTATGAAACAAAGATGGATCTCACTCTTATACTCAAGGGCCTTTTCACTCAGCTGTCTGAGTGTGAAGATTAGGTCTTGAGAACTTCGGTTTGCTTGGAATCTGCTCTGGACCTCTCTGCATTGGAGTCTCTGCTCTAGGATTCTAGAGTAGATTTTACCAGGGACACTGAGCAGGTCGACCACTTTAAATACCTCGGAGCTATTCTAGATCAAACGGGAGGCATCAAAGAAGAAAAGCAGCAGCTGGGAGACTTTTTTTCAGGCTATAAATCGAGGATTCCTCAGCAAGAGAGAGGTTGGTAAGAAAACAAAGATGGCTGTATACTGCTCCACCTATGTCCCAGTCTTGACATATGGATGCAAGTCATGGGCAATGACTACAACCGACAAAAGCCAGATCCAAACCTCAGAAATGAGGTATCCTGAGGAAGGTGGTTGAAGTAACAAGAAGAGACATGGTCCGCAACCAGACGATACGTCAAGGCCTAAAATCCCACCCCCTGCAGACCCATGTAGAGCAGCCCCAACAAAGATGGTTTGGCCATGTCTGCAGAATGGGAGAAGATCGGCTACCATGACAAGCATGGGAAACAAAGAGCCAGGGATCCAGACCCCCCAGGATGACCCAGAGTCTGCTAGGAGGACAACATTAGACAATCTTTGAAGGACCGAGGACTAGAATGGAACCAGGACAGGAGGAAGACAGCTGAAAGGATAGTCTGGCGCTCTCTCTTCCAAACCTCTACACCTCATGGTAGAAGGGAAACGACTAAGTAAGTAAGTAAGTGCTATCAAGCAGTTGGTTTTTTTCCAGATGTTTCAGTAATCTTGAGTTCACCATTCTTTCCATTACCTTACCCAGACAGCTGAGTATGCTAACAGGTTGGTAGCTGGACTTGTGTTTGTTGTTTTCTCCTTTTGTTTCTTTCTGATGGAAACAATGATTGCTTCTCGCCATCGATCAGGAAATTTTCCAGTACTCCATGATTGATTGAAGATTAGGAGAAGCTTGTGCCTGGCTACAGGTCCAAGGTTCTTCATCATATCATTTGTGATACCATCTTTTCCTGGAGCTGTCATGTTCTTTAGTTTTGTTATGGCAGCACTTAGTTCTCTCACACTAAGGGATGACTTTATGCAGGTATCTGGGTTTTGGGGCTTCAGTTTTTCTTTTACTTCCTTACATACTTCTTGGATATGTGCATGTGAAAGTGATGTGGTGCTTTCTTTCTTGTAGAAATCTGCCAGGATGTTTGCTGCCATCTTTCCTGTGTGATATTTTTCATTTTCCTAGATGGCAGTCTTACAGTAGCTGGTTGTTGTTTCTTCATTTAGTACTCTTGTCAGATTCCACAGCTTGCTTGAGTCCTTTTCCATGTTGAGACTGCTGGTCTTCTGGTGCCAGCTTCTTTGAATTTCAGCTTTCTTTTGTTCATTAAAAGCTTGTTTTATGCTGTTGTGTCTCTGGGTGTTCTCTAGTGTGGGATTTTGCTCCATAGTTTCCGTGCTTTATTTAAGTCACTATTGAGTTTTCCCAGGTTGTCACTCCAGTATGGTTTGTAGTCTCGTCGTTTACCTCGTGGAATTGACTTCTTTGCTGCTTGGATGATTACCTCACCGATAATGGAAATGTTTTTATTGATGTTATTTGAGTGGGTAATGTTCTGACAGAGGTTATCGACTTGTTCTTTAAAAAATCCCCAGTCTGCTTTTTTTGAAATTCCAGCTGGGAGACATATTAATTTGTCCTACACTTCTTACCTCAGATATCTGTAATGTGCTGGTACATGGTCACTTCCCCCCAGTTGGTTATTTACTCTTCTAGTAGTGAGTTGATGTATGTCATCTGTAGCCATAGCAAGATCTGGTGTGCTCGCTGTTTTCCATACTCTGGAATAGAAGGTGGGCTTATCCTCTGGTTGGTTTATTAGAATTAGTTTATTCTCTACCATCCAATCTTCCACCTCTCCTCTTGGATCTGTTGCTTCATAGTCCCAGCTGGGTGAGTGGCTATTGAAGTCACCCATAATGAGGTGTCTTGATGCTGCAAGTTTCACTGTGTAGCTCCAGAGTTGTGGTTGGAGGGCTGTAGCAGTTTGTGATCATGAAGTCTCCACAGGGCAGCAGTAGTTGGACCCAAAGATGCAGCAATAGAGAATGCAGTCAGCGACCCATAGCTTGACTGCTTGCATCAGGGTCAGCGAACCAGAGCTGACAAAGACCCTACTCCACCTCCACGTGGTGGTCCTAGAAACAGGCTGCATCACTGCAGTCTGGCTGAGAGAGTAGGGATCAAAGAGGGAAGGCAAACCCGGTCCCAAAAAATGTCGTGCTGAAGTCGGATGTGTCGGCCAAAAGGCGCAGATATCGCAGCTCCGGCATAAACAGGCACGACGCAACCAACGTCCTTTTCAGGACAAATGAGGAAGAAGAAGAAGAAGGACTGTTATGTATTCAAGTTTGTCCTCACCAAATCTGTGTATCTCTACTGCTGGGATTGAGGTTTTAATTAGCATGAGAATTCCTCCCTTAGTTCCTTTTGCCCTGTCTTGGCGGAAAGATTTGTATCCATGTATGAAGAAGTGTTGGCTATCTTTTAGATGAGTTTCTTGGATGCAGATTATATCAATGTTATTTTCCCTGCGGAATTCTTGTAACTCCGGCTTCTTGTTCCTCACTCCTTCTGCATTCCATTGAGCCACTCTAAGATAGTGGGTTGGTTGGTCAGTTGCTCTACTTTGCCTTCCCCCAACCATTTGGTTGGCAAAGACACCTTTGCTTGGGTGGGCCCTTTCAAGGCTAGGGGCCAGGCTCCTCTCCTCCCCAGTTGTAGCTGATAGGAGCGACGCCATGATGTAAGTTGAGATTGTTGCATGACTCCATACTGCAAAAGCGTGTGTGTCCTAATTTTTTCCGGTGTCTGCGCCATAGCTGACACATTCCGTCTTCAGCAGGCCCGGTTGTGTTTGTTGTTCAGGGTTGTCTCCCATAGCCTTTCCATCTCCCGGTGGTAGCTGCAAGGCAGCAGGTTGGTTTGTTTCTCAAGGTTTACCTTCCCCAAGGCTAGAGCTTATAGCGGCTCTTACTTGCTTGATGCACCCGTCATAGGACATATGGGGGATTTCAGTGGGGGTATCAGTGCCACCTATTACCCCTCCCCATCCTGCTGGGAGGACATCGCCGTTTGGTCCGCGGCTGCTTATTCGTCCAGCAAGACTGACTTAATTTGCAGCTGACATGCCATATCTGGAGGTCGTTCCACTATCCGCCACCTGTGGATGCACCTGGTTGGGGTCGGTCACTCCTTTTGCCAGGGGCAGTTTCTTTTTACATCAACCACAAAAGCTTTTCTGGTTAGGTGGTCCTTGAGTTTGATGATGTTATATACCTTTTCTGTTTAGTTGCACTTGGTCCAGCAGTCTTTGAGTTTTCCCTTCAGTCTTGCTACTACTAGGTGGTGATAGATTCCCACATCTGCACCTCTTCTTAATTTCACATCTTGTTGTGAATGCCTCCATCTACCATTGATCATAATGTGATATATATGGTGTCTGTTCTGGCCGTTTGGACATTCCCATGTTAACTTGTGATTTCTTTGTGTGGAAAACGTGTTCCTCCAATGACCAATTTGTTAATACTGCAGAAGCTAATTAGTTTATACCCATTCTCAGTTACTGTTCCACTGCAAAATGTCCCCATTACTCTTTCATTATATGTATTGTGTGTTCCTCCTTTTGCATTGAGGTCTCCCATTACTATGATAAGATCTTATCTAGGTGCAGTTTCTATTTCCTTTTGTACCTGTTGATAGAATTCCTCCTTGACCTCTTCATTGCTGTCATTTGTTGGTGCATATCATTATATTCTTGTGGTGTTGGGGAATCTCCCTCTCAGTCTTGTTTGTATCAGTCTGTTGTTGATGGGTTTTCATTCCAGTAAAGACCTTTTTATTCCTTTCTTCAGGATAATGGCTACACCTTCATTGTACTGACCATCCTCTCTACCAGAGTAAAGTACTGTTTCTCCTGTTGCTGTTTTTATTCTCTCCATCCTGGTCCATCTGCTGTCACTTATTTCCAGGACATATAATCCTCATCTATGCTGTGATCTGCCTGAGTTTTCCTGCCTCATTCATGATTCTGATGTTCCAAAGTCCAATTCTTGTTTCATGATCGGAGTATCCATTTTCATGCCAATGGCTTCCTTTCAGCTTTCACCACTGACAGTCATATGAGCCTCAGACTCTGGATATCCTTCCCGCATCAAAATTTTTGCATTTGTTGCTGTTTCTGTAATGGTTAAGATTTTTAACATAGACAGGGGTTTCAACCCTGTGCTAAAACCCCCAACCTGGAGGACCAGGGTACCAACTTGTGTCTGACCCCTACCCATGCAGACCTGTCCAGCTGGGTTGAACCTACTAGGAGTAAAACTCCTGCTGGCATAGCTCTGGGGGCTTGTTATGGTACACAAGCTGTCATATTGCTACAAGTTATAGGTACCATTGATGAGAGCCAATCCTCATAGTCTACTTTTAGCCACCAAAGTTACCACTCCCTCATGGATGACTTATTTAAAATTATAATCTATGCTGAAATTATAATCTTTAATTGGATGAAATTGTTTTTAATTTTATGGCAGCTCTTACACAGCTATAGTCAGCAGTTTAATGTAGAATATCTGAGAAATAAAAAAATAAAAGACAAATTTTCAATCATTACATCCAACAAATGGATGGTGTAGTAGATGCAGAAGACTACTGGCAAGGATTACAAAATATATGGAATGAAACATGTGGAGAGGTACTAGGAAAAAAGAGAACATCAGCACAAAGCATATGTAACAAGAGAAACCATTCATAAGATAAAAGACAGGAAAAATAAAAAAGAAACGTCACACAGAAGTGAAATGAGAAGCTTCAAAGCCATGGCTCATAAAGTTTACTTACAAAGAAGCAAACAAAGAAGTGATAATAGGCACCAGCAGAGACGAGGATTTATATAAATGAGTTTATTGTGAATCACAGTCATTTTTATAAAATGATTATGTAGGTGAAGCATTAGTTGCTCTTCCTTGCTTGTATGCAACTAATTTATTTCCTGATATTGTTTTTTTTCCCTTTTACTGTCTATAAAAAATACCTATAGTGCGTTTCACAATATTTGCAGCTGTTTAATATTCAATATCTCTGCAATCACTTGATCGTAATTGTTGCAACTTTGCATATGACCTAATGATCGCTATGTCCCAAGGGGGAAATTTTTTTCCTCGTTAACAAACTTATGGTTTTAAATTTTCTTTATTTAAAGTATACAAAATCGACCACCTCCTTGTCCAACCGTGTATTGAGAGGACTTACCCCTTCATATTTGTGAGCTATTTTGATTTAACATCTTGAACGTATTTCAAGTGATTTCCCCGGTGTTTCAACTCACTGCCACACTGTTTTGAACATTACATTGATCCTTCCGGTGTGTTCAGTGCATAGGCGGTATTCTAGATCTGTAATACAATGGGTATGAAAGTCAAGTTCCTTACACCTCTTTATGCATCCATTCACGTTTTAGTATAAAAAGTAACATTTACAACGAATAGGCGTTATTTTTCTCTCAAATATTTTGAAGAAATAAAAAAGGACCTCACGTAGTAATCAGTTAACAAACACCTCTAACATTTGAATTGTATAGACGCCTATGCCGAAAATATGCAACTTCCTTCATTTACGGTAAATTATTTTCTTCCAGGACAAAATAATTACTTCGTTAAAAAAGATCAAAGGAATTAGCCGTTGCAAGAAAAGAACACTACCTGCAACATTGAATTTTATAAAAACTTTGGGACATTGAAAATATAAGACCACATGCAAAAAATCATGTTTATCAGTGCAAGGAATATGGAGATATATGAAGTCAATCGTCGACCGACCTTTTTGAAACGCACTATAGTAACTAAATCAGTTGGCCGATGTGCAGGGAGCTGTGCTAAAGAATTAGTTGGTGCTCTTATACTTCATTTCTTTACCAATTTGTCTTATTGTTTCATATCTAAAGCACTTACATTTCTTCCAATTTAGGAAATTGGACTTTCACCCTATGGGATACATATGAGAATGAGTACAGAGTTGGAAGTGTTCTTGGAGCTGGAGGGTGTGGCGTAGTTTTCAGAGGTATTATTATTTTTGTCTGTATTGTGCTTTGAATATAATCTAATACCATAATTATCGCCATATGTACATATGTACGGCTGACACAATTAAAACAAATGAGGGAATGTTAAGGAAGACAATACAATTAATGTGTAACTTTCAATCACAGTTATATCCATTAGTTACGTAAACATGGTGCTCTACCAGTCACTGCCATAAATTGCGCGACCCTTGAAACAGCGTGCAGTTCTTGCTTATAGTCTTCTGTATACACTATCAAAGTAAATGGACCATTTTAAAAACAAGGCAATAGATACAAATACCTGGGCACTTTAATAACATTGGATTCTTCAAGACAAAAGCGACGGATCACGCATATTGCCAACAACGCTACCGTAAGTTGTCATGTTGTTCAATAGTTACTCGTAGATTACTATCATATACTACTGGACTAAAGTTAAGGGTCGCCATTCAGTTTAGACAAGGTTTATATAATTCTTCCTGAGCAGGGTCGATTTTCCAAATGTCCGGTAGCCTGAAATCTCTCAAGAAGTCTCTGAATGGTAGAGTGGGACACTGCTAAACGTCTTGCAACATGACGAACAGATTGACCATCCTGAATCCATGCCATGGCTCGACCACGGTCTACAGTGCTGAGACTTCTCCTTGGTGGCATGGCTAATGCAGTGATCATTTCGACCCCTTGTCATACTGATTTATTGCATACCAACGGTGAACACTCTTTACCGATGATCATTTTCCACGTGCATTCAAATTCAACTCACTTTTTCACCTTTTGAACTAGTGGGGCGTGTTGCAAAAACCACGAGTTTTTGCAGCAACAATGGCAATTTTCACGTGCGTGTTAAAGTGACCCAGTTTTTGGACATTTAAAAAAATTAACCTAGTGCACACAGAAATGTATACACATTTCTCTGAGCTCAGTTTTAATGACATTTTCACTTGTCTTTACAGTTTGCCAATTAATTATATAAACCTTGTCTAAATTGAATGGCGGCCCTTAACTTTTGTCCAGTAGTATATTTTAACCATGGACGCTGTTTAGGTTTATTGGCATTTGTGAGGGGAAAATATAACACACAAAATGACATGAATAAGAACTTGGGTCTGGATTTACTCATTTATTAATTTGTTGTCTATTGCAATTTATAAATAATGTTAACCTTAGTTTGTACTGCTTTTATATTTATTCATTGGATGGGTATGACAAAAAATAGAAAAAAGGTGATTCGTCTTGCGAGGACAAAAGTCAAGAAAGTAGCCATTGTTGTGGCCACAAGGCCTTCATCATGGAAAGGAAAGAAAGTGAAGGCTAGATAGGATATGTAAGAATCTAACACGGTAAAGAGAACACTATAATTATACACCTGTCAATGTTGACAGGTTATTGCTAGTAGTACGAGGGACGGTCAAAAAGTAATGCCTCGTAATTTTTAATTTCATTCAATAGGCAAGAAAACAGATAAAATTCACATTGAAATGTAACCCCAAGTCTGAACTTCAAAAAATTTTTTCTCAATGTAGTCTCCGTTATTTGTTACAGTTTTTGTCCATCTTCTCACAAGGGCGTGTATCCCCGCACGGTAAAAATTTGTGTCCTTTTTCCTAAACCACTGGCGTACGGCGCATATAAGGGTCTTGGTGTCCTCAAAGTGATGTCCGCGAAGATCTTCTTTCAGTGGTCTGAACAGATGGAAGTCAGAAGGTGCAAGATCGGGACTGTAAGGGAGATGTGGTAATAATGTCAATCCAAATTCTGAAATCGCATCAATGGTGCGTTTAGCGGTGTGTGGCGTGGCATTATCGTGCAACAGTAGTGCAGTTCTCTGATCTTTTAATGGGTAAAGTCACCAAAGACGACCTCTAAGCTTCTTCAAAGTTTTAATGTAACAGTCTGCATTCACCGTGTTTCCCTGTTCCAAGAAGTCGAGAAGAATCACACCCTTCTCATCCCAAAACACGGAGGCCATAACTTTCCCTACAGATGGTGAACTTTTGAACTTCTTTCTTGTCGGCGATGTTGTGTGATGCCATTCCATTGACTGCCTCTTGGATTCTGGTTAAGAAAAATGAACCCAAGTCTCATCATCATCATCAGTTGCCATCTCCACAACGAAGGTTGGCTGTAATGGATCTCCAACGTCTTCTGTCTCTTGTCTTGGTGGTGCACTCTGATAGACTCTTTCCTGTCCATCTTTTGATGTTATCTTCCCACTTATAGCGCTGTCTTCCCCTTGCACATTTGCCTTCAACTCTCCCTTCTGTTATGGTCTTCTGAAAGGTGTTATGCCTTTTTATGTGGCCAAAGTATTTTAGCTGCCGAACTTTGACCTCCCTCATTAGTTCTCTTTTCATACCTAGATTTTCTAGGACCTCCTTATTTGTTTTCATCTCTTTCCATGAGATACGCCCCATTCTTCTATATATCCACATTTCAAGAGCCTCAATTCTTTCTTCCAAATGCTTATTCATCGCCCATGTTTCTGCACCATACAGAAATGCAGAATATATATAACACTTTATGATTCTCAGTTTTAATTTGTGAGATAACTGTTTGGATGTCAGTATATGTTTCATGTTGTTGAATGTAGCTTTGGCCATTCCTATTCTCTTCTTGATTTCTGTTTCACATCTGCCATCTTCTGTTATTATATGACCAAGATATACGTAGCTCTTGACTTGTTCCAGGATTTTCCCATTTACGCTTATCTTTAATGTGGGTTTATCGTCTGTTTTGCTAATTATCATAGTTTTTGTTTTCTCAATATTAATGTCGAGTCCATATTCATGACTTATACTGTTCACTTGCTTCACTAGTTCTTGTAACTCCTGTTTGCTTTCAGCTAACAACACGGTATCATCTGCATATCTAAGGTTGTTTATTGACCTTCCACTGATGTTCAGTCCTGGTATTTCTTGTATCTGTTTGAAAATTTTTTCGGTGTATAAATTAAATAGGCAGGGGGACAGCACACAACCTTGTCTGACACCTCTTTTTATGTCTATGTATGGTGAATAATTCCTTCCCGATCTTACTGTGGCAGTTTGCTCCCAATAAAGGTTACTGAGTATTCTTATATCCTTTCCATCAATACCTATGTCCTCGAGGCATTCAATTATTTTCTCATGATGGACTCTGTCAAAAGCCTTCTTATAGTCAATGAAGCACATATACATACTTTTTTGGACCTATGTATATTTTTCTGCTAATATTCTTAGGCAAAATATTGCCTCTCTTGTTCCACTGTTCCGTCTAAAACCAAACTGTTCTTCTTGGATTTTGCTGTCTACTTTACTTTTCATTCTTTCCTGTATGATTTTGAGCAGTATCTTAATTGCATGACTCATCAGGCTGATTGTTCTGAAGTCTGAACATTCTGTTGCATTTGGTTTTTTGGGCAATGTTATGAAAACTGATGTCTTCATGTTGTGTGGTATATATCCTGTATTGTATATATCATTGCATATTTCTGTGATTGTATCTATACCAAAGCTCTCCAGAGCTTCTATCATTTCAATTTTTATGTTATCCATGCCTGCTGATTTTCCTTTTTGTATCATATGAATGGCATTCTCTACTTCTGATCTGAGAATGTTTGGGCCTTCATTAGAATCTGGTGATGGTTTTTTACCTCTGTTGTCCTCGAATAGTTCTTTTACGTATTCTGCCCATCTGTTTGATATGTCTTTCTCATCAAGTAATATTACACCATTTTTGTTCTTGATACAGCTTCCTCCTTGTGCAAACCACGACCGATTTGATAATTTCTTTATTTCTTCATGCATATCTCTTGTCATGTGCTTTGCTTCCAAGTCTTCTATTTCCTTGCATTTTGTTTCTATCCACCATTCTTTTGCTTCTCTACACATAGTACGTATGTCATTGTCTATTGTTTTATATTCTGGAGTGTTTTTTGCTTTCTTTCTTTCTGCCATTTTATTCAAGATGTCATCTGTCATCCAAATTTGATTTTTCTTAGACTCCTTTTTAGGTAAATTTGCATTTGCTGATCCCATGTATGCTTGTTTTTTTTTAAGCATTCCCATTTTTGCATCGATTAAAATAGTTTTGCCTTTTTCTTCTGGGTTTTCTCTTCTATGTTTACTGCTCCATGCTTTTCTGTCAATAACTGTTGATATTTTATTTTTGACATCGATTAAATATTTCTGTTTTATATCTGGTTTCCCAGTGTGATAATTTCAGCGCTGATAATCTTTTCGCTTATATTATCTGTAGATTTGACTGGTTTAAGTGTTTGTTGTAGCTCTTCATAGTATTCTTCTATTTCTTCCTCGCTGTGATCTTTAGTTGGTGCATAAGTTTGTAAGATTGATATGTCGAATGGCTTTGCTCTCATTTTTAGTAACATCATTTTGTCATTGTGTGTCCAGTATCCACATACGTATTTTTCTAACTCCTTCTTTATCAACATTCCTACTCCTCTTTCATGTTTTTCTCCTCCTGAGTGTATAAGCGTGTACTGGTCTCTTGTTATGTAGCCTGTATCCAAAAGTCTTGCCTCTGCAACTCCCAGTACAAGAGTTTCATGTCTGTTGCCTCTAATATAAGATTGTCAAGCTTTCCTTACCAATGGGCTGATCACCCGTTTGCCAGTCACTTCGATTATGGAAACAACAGCAAATGGATTGATTTGCCATTGCCTTAAAGACGCCAATAGGCGTGATGGGAAACAATGGCAAAGAAAACCTATCTGCTGTTGCCCTAAGACGCCACTAGGCGTAATGGCCACTGACTGCTTTGACGGTCGGTGGTTAAGGACGGAAGAAGAAGAAGAAGCTTTCCTTCTCGGTTTAGAGTTCTAACATTCCATGTTCCTATTTTTAGGCTTCTCCTACTAGTTTTTAGGTGGTCTTTCTCAGAATGCTCCCTTTCAACAGAATTTAAGGAACACTCGTCATTATGTACTTCCTTACTCATTAGAGGAGTTGCCTCTTCCCTGTTAATTTGTACAGTAGATTCTTCCCCAGGGGACAGAGAGTTCTCTACATATCGGTTCTTATCTTGTTGTTGTGATCCCATTACGTTCTGTAGGAAGTACGTGGTAAGGCCCCAATCTCTTCCACGGTGGCTAGCCATTGTCTTTTTCTATGTCCGACATGCCTCTAGTGCGCCACACACTTTGCTGTTTCGCTTTGCAAGCCGTTGATCTTCTCAGATTCCTCCGCCTCACTCACCGTCTCAGTCTTTGTGTACTAGGGATGGACATTCCCTTGAGTAAGATTGCTCCTACTCCACCCATGTAGTTTAGCCAGTCAGCCAAGACTGTTGCCCGGGATGTGGCCACCGCCGTACACAAGCGGTATTCGAGGAGCCATACATGAGCTAGATAAAGAGAGGAGAACCAAATAGGATCCTGACTATCCTAAAAAGGACATGGCTGTCTCTCACCGTGAGGTACTATCCCTCTCTCTTTATCCTCATCACCTGTCACAATATTCGATAAAAACTCTTCTCCTTCAGTTTCGTAACGGTGCAGGAGGTTGATGGCTATGGTTTTCTTTATGTCTGTCTGTCAACATTCTGGGTACCCACCGTGCACAAACTTTTGAATAACCCAGGTCTTTAATGATGTTTTGGACACTGCCTTTACTAATGGACAACATGGAAGAAAGTTCATCCAGTGTTACCCGACGGTCACCACGAATGATGCCATCAACTCGATGAATGTTGTGTGGAGTCACTGCGGTAGACGGACGGCCAGTCCGCTTTGCGTCAGCCATTGAGGATTGACCTACTTCAGCTTCGTCACAATGATGTACCCAATGTTGGACAGTGCTAACATCCACTGTTGAATCTCCATAATTATTCTTCAAATGTTCGTGGATTCGAATTGGGGTCTCGCCTTCAGCATTGAGGAATTCTATGACATAACGTTGTTTTAACCAAACGTCTTTGGCAGCCATTTTTAAACTGTTACAGTGGTGCCACCTGTTACTGAAACAGGTTGGTAATGCTATACAGTGCAGAAGAGTGTTTGAGAAATCCTGCTAAATTTACAAATTGCACACCGATGCAGTATTTACATACATAATAAATAGGAGGCATTACTTTTTGACCTTCCCTCGTAGTAGTAATAAATATTTATAAATAAGAGTTTTACCTGGTTATAAGATGCCTTCTAGCAGGTGTTATCTTATTCTTGTTTGTCTTATCAGGGATCATGAGGAACCCCATGGCGTGTCTTACTTGTTGACACGAACAATTATTTTTCATCAAAAGTCTTTTTTGTTTGTCTCTTCTTAACTGAAAGGGGTAGACTCCAGAGAAGTTGTTTTGCACGGAGAACTTACTTTACATACTCCAGACCTTGCACAGACAAAGGCTGAGTCCCTAATGATAAGCACCACACTCCTCAATCCAGGAACTGATTGATAGTATACCAAAAGTGATTAAAGAAAGGCAGCCAAATAAATGCAGAAAGGAGGCATTTAGCTATTTAGTACAATGAAAAAAAAAGCATACCCACCCAAAGAGTGCACCTATTTATATATCAAGAGATACGCAACCAGAACTATAACAAATGGAGAAGGAGAGTACAGTATACTGAAACCAAAGATTGGGAAAGAAATCCCTGACTCCAGTGGTTACTGGACAATTTTTTATTTTAAATCAACTTCAAAACTGAAATAGATGAGTTAAAACAGCTGCAACAAACATCAAACAAAATAAGAATAGTTCTACAGTTCAGATAGTGTTCCTCACATGTCACTGTCATTAATACATGCCCTTAGGTAGCATTAAAAACAATGAATTGAGACAGCCTGTCAGTAACTAACGGAAACCAGCTACAGATTTATCACAGTAAAATGGTTCCTTGCTCTCTTCAATAGATATGGAAATGAAAAGGCAAGTAGGCTTGCAAATGAAGGAGGATGGAAAATTCAAACTGAGGAGAGGATAACATGTAAAGTGATAAAAGCAAAAACAACAAAATAACTTCAAAGAAAAATGGCTGAGAGAACACCCAAGGTCAGATGAAACTGAAGAAAACTTCTCTGTATCAAGAAGAGATTTCTTCTTGATCATTTGCTCTCAAATAACCACATCTATCTCACTTATAAAGCTGGCAGTCTCAAGCTTCTCTCATCACCGTACAGTTTCTCCCTCAACTGTGTTTGAGAAAGATGCTTCATCCCTGCTTCTCTCATGGAGCTGAAATTTTGGAATATGTTCTGCTGATTGTTTGTCCTCCTCACATGGGCACATAGACTTTCTGTATGAAGAAGTCAGCATTCAGCTTTCAGGAATGAGGAGTGGCCACTGAAAATTTAAATGTGCTGTAGATCTGTGTCACAGGGTTCTTTAAGACATTCAAGGGCTATTATGGGGTGAAAGTACTAATGTGTACTAACAGCTCATCAGTAATGTAAAACAGCAAACAGTTTGTAAAAATGAAAGTCTCAGAAGTCATCAGTAAACATTTCTGAGCTACAATGCAGTCTGGATAAGTAGAAATCACTTGGACCATCTAAAGTACTTCTAGTTACCCAAAATTCTGCTTATCAGAATTCTGCAAAGATAGACATTTATGTTAGAATAAGAGGTAAAGCTGAAGTGATTTAGTGAAGCTTAAAATGTTGTGTCAAATTAATTCCTAGTAGCTTAGTGGGAAGGGTAAAATTGAGACATACTTTGGCTTAGTGTTTTTACATTCATTGTTTTTTTTTTACACTGATTCCTAGAGCGATAGCTATTGCAAGAATAGTAAGCCGATGTAAGAGTTACCTGTTATCTAGTGCTTTCCTTCCTTCCTTTCCTACAATTGCCTGCCAAATACTGGTTTATGATTATTACTTAGTATTCACAGGTCTCAGGGTTTACTCTTTATCTTCAGACCTCAAATGCATAGTCCCTTTGCTGTCAGAATTGAATTGAAAGCCCTTGTCCCACAAATTAAGGTGATCAGTGTTCACTCAGCTGACCTGATGATTATATGATTACCGGGATAATAAATGTTCTCATTATTGTGTACTGGGGAAGCTCTAGCATTTGGTTTGGTTTTTTTTTGTTTTTTTTTTTAAGGACCATATTCATTGCACACGAACAACTCCATCAGTGCTCCGATTTCCTACCTTAGATTACACAAGAAGGACCTCAGCACAGTGCATGAATTCCATAGCCCTGGCAATGATCTCAGTGTGTGTATACAGGAATCAGAAATTCTATAAACATTTTGTGGTGGGTTGGTTTTCCTAATATAGGGTGGCCACTGAAAGACTGAAGGGTATAAAACAAAAATAACTTTTACAAACACGTTTTTTTAATTTTTTATTATTTTATTTGGAAATATAATTAAAGGATTTTTGTCAGTATTATGTGTGAAAAACGACATCCCTCAAATGACCACCATTTTCCTGCTCACAAATACAGGCTCTTTCCACAGCATTTTCCATGACCGAACGCAAGGTTTCAGGTCCTAAACGTCAGATTTCGGCTCGAATGTTCTCCTTAAGTTCTTGAATTGTTCGAGGTTTATTTACGTAAATCCGTTCTTTCAAGTAGCCCCACAAAAGAAGTCTGGTGCTATCAAATCAGGTGAACGCGGAGGCCAAACAAATTCAACATTTTTTGAAATTATTCGTTCACTGAAAATTTCTCGCAGGAGGTCCATCCTGGCAGTTTGCGCAGTAGTTTCATCCTGTTGGAACCATACCTCCTGATTATCTTCGACCGCTTGGCATAAACAATTTTCAAGCATTGTCCTATACAGGGCCCCGTTGATTCTTTCTGGCTGACATTCCTCATTTTCAAAGAAATAGGGGCTGATAACTCTTTCAGCCATAACACCGCACCAAACAGTGCATTTTTGGGGATGCAATTGATGCTGATTTAATTCCCTGGGATTCTCAGTACCCCAAAATCTGCAGTTTTGTTTGTTGATGTAACCGGGTGATTAGGTTCTGAATCATGTTATCGCTAGGAGATACTCTGACATTAAAATGTTGGCGATATTTTCTCTGAGTTTGAATAATTGATTTTTCACTGGAATAGAAAAACTCAATGAGTTTTACTCATTGCTGGACATCATACATAGCCATTTTAATCTTCAAGGGATGCTCTATAACCAAAAAAAAATAAATAAAAATAAAAAAGATTGAAAATGAACAAGTTATGACTTTTCCTAACCCTTCAGTCTTTCAGTGGCCACCCCGTATTTTTAAATTTTGCCAGGGCTGTGGCCATATGGCCTACTCTTTACAATTTCCAACTGCTGAGGGATTTTTAATGTGCGCAACTTGCACACAGGACCTCCTATTTTTTTCACCCTTATTCGAGAAGGCTAGGCATCTGAAATCACTACCCATGAGATCATGAAGGGCGTATGACATCATTAGTGCCCAGTGGTTCTGAAAACATTTCCATCAAATATATTGCCTGTACTGGGAACCAATAATAGTTTTTGCTAGTCAATAACATTTGGAAGTCCTCTCACTACATCACAAACACCAAATTAAGATTATATGAGAGCTGCATACTTTCTGTGCTTCTCTTTGGTGTGGAATATGAGAGCGTGACAGAAAAGGAAATGTCTAAATTGTCCTCTTTCCACACAATTTGCTCAAGGAAAGTTCTTTAAATCTTTTGGCTGGAAACCATCACCAACCAGGAACTGCTTACTTGGAGTATCCAAAAGGACATGCACACCATCATAGCTGGCAGTCACTGGAGTTGGGTTGGTTATGTCCTCAGAAGAGACCCTGATACCATCACAAAAACAGCTATGATATGAATCCCTGAAGGAAAGTGAAAGAGAGGCAACCAAAAACAACTTAGTAGAGAACTGTGGAGATGCAAAGAATGAACCAGAGCTGGGGCACTGCATGGAGGATGGTTGCCAACCGAGCAAAGTGGAAGCAGTTTGTTGCTGCTCTTCAAAATGCCAGTAGGTGTGATGGCCACTGTCTGCTTCAACAGTCAGTGGCTAAGGATCATAGAAGAAGACTGGGAACCAAACTTGGTACCTTTAGAATTAGAGCAGATACCATTCCTCTTAGCTACTCCAACCCACAGTCTGGCATTTATCAACCTATAGTATCCCACTAAAAAAATTATTTTTGGCCACGTAGTAGGCGATGACTTAGGCGATGAAGGCAGAACTTCTTATGTGAATCCAAATTTGAGTTGGCGCAGACAAATTACCTCAATAATTTTGAAAATTTTAGTTATCAGAATATGGCTTAAGCAGAGTTTTATTAACAAAGCCTAAAAAGACATTAATACTGGACCTTCAGAAGTGCTTTTACTTAATTGAAATTTGAATTAAGCGAGTATGCAGTATGTCATGTTCCCAAATTTACTGACATTGTTCAGTAATTCATCAGATTAATTCAAAGCTACTGTATATTCTATATTTTTTACATATGCATTGAACATTCAGTTAGTAAACATATGATCCTTATTCAGTGATACACTTTCCGATATGACATTTTTGTACCAACAAAAGTCTGTACTCACAACTCACAGTCAAACTTCCTTTCTATCAGCAGTCTAAACACATGTAGTCTTTACTTTGTTCATAACACATAAGGAAGGGAAACCCGAGGCCTGTAAACAGTAAATAAATATTAGACAAACATGAAGGTATGTTTCAGGCTCCCTCTTGAAGGTATCAAAAGCACTGTATACAGAAGACCTGTTCATTAGGAAAGCAGAAAAATACAACAAACTGGCACCAGCTAAAATAATAGAGTACTAGCTAATAGCTATGTCGTGCAAGCTCTGGAAGCTAAAATAAACATGTAAAACAAGTATACAGCTTTTTCACTTCGAGCAGCCAGGAAAGCAAGAAGGTGTACCATTTAGAACTCAACGGACATCTACTTTGGAGAAGAAAATCCAGCTTACTTAGGAGTGGAGCTTGACCAGCTACTCCTCAAAACCGTCATGCACAAAATGAAGATAAGGCCATTGGGCACCTGAACATTGTGAAACATTTTGCAAGCACTGGCTGGGGAGCATGAAAAGTAAATCTGAGACAGCTGTGCCTGGGATATGTCCGATCAGTCATAGACAAAAACCTACTCAACTGCAGTCGACAATGAGGAAAACCACCAGGCAGAAAAAGTCCAAAACCAAGCTCTAATGTTCATATGTGGGGGTATCAGAACCACAACAATGGCTGCTTGTGACGCCGACACAAAAATGGAACTTAAAGGCAACGATGTAAACATGCTGTCATTGAAACAGAACGCAATGGAAGATTAAGAAAAGAACACAAAACCAGACAGTTGGTTGAAAACTAGAAGCAGATTAAATCGAAAATCAATCCTGCCAGTAGCAACAACTATAGCATAACAACACTACCTCAATAGACACAAGAAATAATTGAAATTGTATACCCTCACCTCCATCCCGGTAAGGAATTAAAACTACCAATAATAAAAACAGCACTCATGGATAGCACAACAACAAGCGATACCAACAACAGCACTGTGTAATGTTATGATGTATGTATATAAGCATTACCTCGTCATCTACACAAGCACACACATGTTTCAGAAGGCACTCAGTAAAAGCATGTTCAGTTTGTAGCCATGTTTATTTTCAGGATGTCGTACATGTCAAGATTCGCATTATATTACAATGTGTGGTTCGTACTTTAATGTATTCATATTACATCCCCCCTTTTTTGAAAAAAAATGTGTGCAAACATTTCCAACGAAATGTTTCATGTGAGAAAGGATAAGTATGTGTAATGCTCAGTGTGAGTATATATGTCACTGTCTGTATCGGCTGGGAGGTGTCACTGTACGGCCAGAACGAGAGTTGTAAAGTGCTGGTGGTTCTGCGGAAGTCCCTGGTTTAGCTTGAGTTGGTTGTGATTTCAGCCTTGGCGCTTGTTGGTTTTGTGGGGCACCAAAGTCTGGAGTTACTGCATTGTCTGTTGAAAGCATGGGAATTCTCTGTTCTGTTGTATTCTGTGGGATTTCTCTTATGTCCACTCTGTTTCGCCTCAGGAGTTTGCTGCTGCTGTCTGGTCTTAAAGTATAGCTCCTGGGTTCAGGGTTTCTGGAAATGATTGTTGCTTTTGACCATGTGTCATTGTTGTGGTTGTAGGTAGTCACATGCTGACCAGGATATAATGGTGGTAAGTCTTTAGCACATTTGTCATAGTTGGATTTCTGAACTTGCTGACGATGCTGAAGTTGATCATATGTGCTGTCTCTATGTTGTGGACGGAAGTGGACCTTAGATGGTAGGAGGTCTTTATATCTTCTATCAAACATAAGTTCTGCTGGACTGTCGATCTTACTGTCTACTGGTGTTGTTCTCCATCTCAAGAGTGCTAGGTGTACATCCTCTGTTCTTGTTTTCTTCATGATTGACTTGATAGTTTGTATCTGTCTCTCAATGAAGCCATTAGATTTAGGATATCTAGGTGATGATGTTGTGTGTTTGATCTTCCAGTCCTTAGTGAAATTTCTGTATGCTTGACCTGAGAAATGTGGACCGTTGTCTGATCTAATTTCATCTGGGATGCCAAACATGCTGCAATACTTCTTTGTAATGTCTGCAATAACAGCTGACGGTGACGGTTGTGAAAGTTTCTCAATGATGGGACATTTGCTGTAGTAATCAGCAATAATAAGATAGTCATTATTGTCGATGGAGAAAATATCAGTTCCTATAATGCTCCAAGGGCTCAATGGTATGTCTGATGGTATGAGAGGTTCTCTGCACTGCCTATTTGCATGTTCTTGGCAAATTGAACAGTTTTTACATAGTGTTTCTATGTCCTTGTTTATCTGTGGCCAGTAAACATCTTTCTTTGCTCTCAGTTGTGTCTTCACAATACCAAGGTGACTATTATGGAGCTGTTTAAGGATGATATCGCGTTGTGTTTCTGGTACAACAATGCGATCTCCTTTAAGGATCAGACCATCTTCGATGTTTAACTCATCCCTCATTAGAGTAGTATGGACGGATGTGTGTTT
>JAMPIV010012915.1:0-10000 GCA_024509875.1 Oreohelix idahoensis
AGAGTATTTTGTTGTACATATAGTTAATATTATTTTATGTCCATTTTAAATGATTATTTAATTATGGTTATGTGAGGAATGGTTGTGAGAGCACGTTGGCTCACTTCAAGATATATATTTTCTCTTCTCCGCTCCTGAGGGAGCATGGGCCAACTGTGTGGTTTGCCTTCATATTAAGCATTCAGATGCTCGGGCAGTAGTGGTTTTGGTAGCAATCTGTGTTACATGGTGAGGTTGCCAGCCTCATGCACAACACCATACTAGTCGCATTGGACGACACACATGAGTGTGTGTGTGTGTGTGATAGTTGAGTGTGTCAGGTGGCGGCGTAGGACAGTTTGACAGGTGAGAGCATGGTGTTTCTCATTCAGTATTATATTATGATTTTAACTATTCTGTGCTTTGTTTGCTTCTTCAGATTAGCATCGGGCACTGTTGGGTGTTTTGTTTTGTTTTGTTATGTTCGCTAGTTTATTTGTTTAATGTTTGCTTTGTCACTGAATAGGTTGTAAAAATAAATATAGCCCCTGCCTCTAGAATCAAGAGTTTTATTGTTGTTCGGGTCGGTGCGAGTGTGACAAGAGAGTGATCACACATCACAATATAATCATCATCATCATCTCGCCCACCCTATCACAATTGGCGTCGTCGGCAGGATAAGGCAGACAGTGACCCTGAGCAAACAGCAAACGAACAAATATTGTAAACACCCAGCAGTGCATTCCTGCAGCAAGATGGCTAATGCGCCTGTGAAGATATTGTACGTAAAGGAGCCAGAGATAAGGTTGTTTAGTGGAGAGGGGAGTCCCACTTGGCAAGAGTTTGTGGAAGATGTGGAAGCCGCGTGGAAGGTGGCGCCTTTTTGTGCAGAAGACAAGTTAGACATGATAAGGAACAACGTTACACCATGGGTATCTAGAGAATTACGGATACATGGTGGAGCCAAGGCCAGCCCTGAGCAGTTACTCAAGATAATAGAAAGAGCCTACTGTTTATGGTGAAAGTAAAAAGCCTGAGACACTGGTCCAGATAGCAAGTGCAGAAGTTCAGAAGGAGAAGGAGGCACTCAGAGCAGAATTATCCTTCCTAAAGTCCCAGTTAGCACAGATGTCAGAGGCTAGTTCGCCAGCACAAGAGGAGGTGCAGAGAAAGAGAGCACCATGCCAGCCACGGGGACAGCCAACGCAAGACGAGGAGGTGTGTCCGCGGGAACAGCCAACGCAAGACGAGGAGGTGTGTCCTCGGGAACAGCCAACGCAAGACGAGGAGGTGTGCCCGCAGGAACCGCAACTAGCCCTTCTTGTATGTGAGAGTCAGGCTGTCGTCAAGGAAAGCTGTGAGCTGACAGCACCAATAAACGCATTGGCACCGACAAGGCGAAAAGGGATGTGCAAGTGGTATAATGTCCACAGGGGATGGGGGTTCATCACGCCAGATGATGGAGGTATTGATGTATTCGTACATCAGACCAAGATCTACAGAAAAGGATTCCGGAGTCTGGCGAAGAATGAACGAGTAGAGTTTGACAGCAAACCATCGGTCCAGGGCATGGAAGCAATTTATGTATGCGGCATTGGTGGTCAAGAGTGTAAGGGCAGCAGGAAGCGACCCATGGCACAGAGGAAGCCCAGAAAGATAAGATGCTACAATTGTGGAGACCTGTCAGACCACATGGCAGCCAAGTGCCCTCAGGGCCCGCTTCCGAAGAGATGTTTTCGATGCAAGTCCACTGAACACTTGATATCTACCTGTCCCTCAAGGAGCTCTTTCCCGAAGCGTACTGTCACAACCAGGTTGCCTTTAGGGCGCAAGCCAAGAGATGGCCACGACAACTGTCACACTAAGGGCGCCGAGAGAATTGGCCGTTGTCTAGGGGAGGAAACCCGTCCTAAGCAGATAGGAGGGAGTGCAAATCAAGGTTCAGCAGAGGAGACTCATCAAAGGCAGATTGTGGGGAACGTAAGCCACCGTCCACACAAAATGAGTGGAAAACAAGTCAAGAGCGATCTCCCTTCAAAGTCGACAGCTGCAAGCACTGACAAGCAGATGTCACGGGCAGGCAGCGACGCGGCACCGGTGAGCGAGTCTTCAAGACCACAGCGGCTGACAGCCCGACAACGTACAACTGGAGACATGACGACCAAGAGTGTCCCCAGCCGGGTTGTACCGAATACAGAATCTGAGCCCAAAACATCGCCGATGAGAAATAATCAAGCGCAGCACCAACGATCCGAGAGATTTCGACTGAAGCGCCAGAGGTAGTGATGTTGTCGGGACGACAACAAAATAATGAGGCAGATATGTGATGGGGCCGGGAAGACACCCCTGAGGCCCCACCCCCACTTCAGTTCAAGGCATGTTTGTCGCCCATATATTTTCGGTCGGCCCACGTGACGGTCAGCTCACGTGACGGCGCGAGCCTGGGTTGTGAAAAGTCTGAAGTAGAAGATATGTAATGAGGTCATAATAAAGCCTTAAAAATAGAATTGTGGTGTAGAATTGTGTTTTTGCTCTAGAAATAGTGTATATTTCTGTGTTTTCATGCCTTCTAAAGCGATAATCGCGTGTGATATTTAAGTAGCCAAGATTAATACGCCCAGCGCGCAGTAAGTGAGTGATGCGCCATAGGGCCTATATAAAGAATGCGATAACCAGCAGCGGCCCTTTTTAAGTATCAGCCCAGACGAGAGAGAACGAAACGAGGCGCCCTGTGTACCCACACAGAAGAACACAAAGACATGACACGTGAGTTAATTTAAATTAGCATTAGTTTTATATAATTCTGAAATAATATCGATGTGGCTATTTTAATGTTTAGTGAAATAAATAGATAGATGTGTTCCCAAAGGAAATGTCTTTTTAGGGCATTATGATTTAGTCTCGAAATGATAGATGAGTGAAAATAATGTTTGATAGGTTTTATGAGGCACGCTAAGCCTAAATCCAGATGTGAGAATTTAGTATCAAGTATTTCAGTCATCAGACCGGGCAAATTTAGTAGGAGAGTGTTTTATACATGAAACTGGACAGAGAAGCATCTATTACTTGAATTTAGATGATATTGACTTGTTAGCAAAATATCAAGATGGCGGCCACGTGGTCATGAAAGGCGGCGCGTCACCATGCGTGTGTATAAAGAAGACGCCAATTTTATATTGTGTGAATTGACACGTGGGTGGGAAGCAGATTAAGATAATTTTCCCCAGTAAAGGAAAGAAAGAGTTGTCGTGTTAATTTTCCTTTATATGATGACTAGTTCTAGTTGTTAAGAGTAATTATATTTTATTTCTTTAATGTAAAAGTAATTTAGTGTATTTCACGATAGCTACTTACCATAATTCTACTGTATATATTTAATGGGTTACTGTGAGGTGAGAATAGTCATTTAGATTTCTGGAGAGCGCGAGGCCACTCCTTGGGCGTAAAGCGCATTTGAGACCCAGTCTCATCAGTGGTCATATACGACACGCTTGTTGCCAGGCGCACCAGTCGTCACATACGACATGCTTCCGAATGCAGTAACGAATATTGAGATAGATCAGTTGCGAGGTGGTGGTTTATTCTCGTTATTGAGAATATTTGTTGTACATATAGTTGAATATTATTTTATGTCCATTTTATGATTATTTAATTATGGTTATGTGAGGAATGGTTGTGAGAGCACGTGGGCTCACTTCAAGATATATATTTCTCTTCTCCGCTCCTGAGGGAGCATGGGGCCAACTGTGTGGTTTGCCTTCATATTAAGCATTCAGATGCTCGGGCAGTAGTGGTTTTGGTAGCAATTTGTGTTACATGGTGAGGTTGCCAGCCTCATGCACAACACCATACTAGTCGCATTGGACGACACACATGAGTGTGTGTGTGTGTGTGATATTTGAGTGTGTCAGGTGGCGGCGTAGGACAGTTTGACAGGTGAGAGCGTGGTGTTTCTCATTCAGTATTATATTATGATTTTAACTATTCTGTGCTTTGTTTGCTTCTTCAGATTAGCATCGGGCACTGTTGGGTGTTTTGTTTTGTTTTGTTATGTTCGCTAGTTTATTTGTTTAATGTTTGCTTTGTCACTGAATGGGTTGTAAAAATAAATATAGCCCCTGCCTCTAGAATCAAGAGTTTTATTGTTGTTCGGCTCGGTGCGAGTGTGACAAGAGAGTGATCACACATCACAATATAATCATCATCATCATCATCTCGCCCACCCTATCACACAACAAAGACCATGAACACCTTTGATTGTCCAATAAAGGCTATGAACCCCTTTGACTGCTCAATGAAGATCATGATCCCCTTTGATTGCCCGATGTAAGCTATGGACCACTTTTATTGTCCGATGTAAGTTATGGACTCCTTTGATTGCCCAATGTAAGCTATGGACCCCTTTGATTGTCCAATGAAGGCAATGAACCCCTTTGATTGTCCAATGTAAGCTATGGACCCCTTTGATTGTCCAATGAAGGCAATGAACCCCTTTGATTGCCCAATGTAAGCTATGGACCCCTTTGATTGTCCAATGAAGGCAATGAACCCCTTTGATTGTCCAATGAAGACCATGATCCCCTTTGATTGTCCGATGAAAGCTATGGACCCCTTTGATTGTCCGATGTAAGCTATGGACTCCTTTGATTGTCCGATGAAAGCTATAAACCCCTTTGATTGTCCGATGAAAGCTATGGACCCCTACCTGGAAATAATGTGCATGAAAGCATATTAAAACATTTGACGTTTTAAATTTTAGGTTATGTACACAAACCCGCTAGAATGGACACACAAGCGGTCAGTGACCCAAATGGTTAAGATACCCATCTCTATCATAAGACACCCCTTTTCCCGTATTCAGATAAACATAGAAACATAAGCACGTGACGTTTCAGACTTTTACGAACCTATCAGTGCAATCACAACGTTTTAAATTTTAAGTGATGGAAAGATATATGTCGTTCAAAGCCTGCTGGGTTATAATTAGGAAATGTAATGTCTATAATTTTAGATTGACAGAGCGGTTAGAGAGCTGCCAGGTTTTAACCCCGTTAACTTTGGCAAACGATCTAGCCACTCTGCCAATCGGAAGCGCTGTATAAATCTGTGCTCTCATAATGGTAGTTTGCTTAGGTAAAAAAAAAATTAAGTACTTTTATACACTCAGTGCAGACACATGATGTTGTTATTGAGCAGGAGCGTACTTCAAGTATTTGGCACCAAGGGCGGATCCTACCTTTCACACCCCTCATCCCCTATAAAGAAACACACTTACATTTTAGCAGTAATTACTATCATAATAGCGCCCACCCCGGCTGTTACACCGGAGCGGAGCGTCCCCTCGCACCCTCTTAGTACGCAACTGGTATTCATTCATTTGCTACCCTTTAGCTCCCCAAGCAGTATAAGCCTTCAACTACCTTGGTAATGATATAAACATGTTTCCTCATTGTGTATCCCACACATCTTCAGCGTCTTCTTCTCATCTCTTGTTCCACTATCACTTGTCTGGTTCTTGTCATCAGTTCCACGTCAGTGATCTTGTCATCAGTTCCACGTCAGTGATCTTGTCATCAGTTCCACGTCAGTGATATTGTCATCAGTTCCACGTCAGTGATCTTGTCATCAGTTCCACTATCACTTGTCTGGTTCTTGTCATCAGTTCCACGTCAGTGGTCTTGTCATCAGTTCCACTATCACTTATCTGGTTCTTGTCATCAGTTCCACGACGTCAGTGATCTTATCATCAGTTCCACTATCACTTGTCTGGTTCTTGTCATCAGTTCCACGTCAGTGATCTTGTTATACCATGTCAATCCTTCTATTCTACACAAGCCCCCATTTATGAAAGTCAGTAGCTTTGTAAGTGTTTTCACAATATTGTTTTTGTTGTGATGTTATTATGCTAAAGAAAAAAAAATTAAAAGACGTGTAATTTGCATTGTGTTCGGTTGTTTGTTTTAAAAATATTATACTAGTGTTGTTATGCTAGACGGTATAAAGTCTTGAAAATGGTTTTAAAAAAAGCAAGAACAACAAATAAAAATAAGTTAATTAGTGCAATTTTCTGATGCGAAAACCTTGTTTCAAACAGGTGCTTCTGAAATATTTTAATGTAGACGCCATGCGCTGCTAAGCAACGCCAAGTGGAAGTAATTGAATGCAGTTATGAGGAACTTTGAGGAAGATCAGGCGTTTCTCATACCTTGGCCTACATCTGTACTTAACTGTCTGTTTGTTGTTTTTCTCAACGTAGATAAATAATCACGTGACGGTCTCATCATCATCATCATCATCATCGTCAACATATTCATCATTTTCCTTTGCTCTCCTTACACAGCCTGGAATCATCGCTGTAGCTAATCCCCTAGCCCGGGGGCCTGCTCCAAGCATTCACAGGCTCATGCAACAGTGCTTTCTACGGATTTTAATTTTACACTAGTGTCAAAGCCCGTCATAAGACGGGAATTAAACTCAAAAGCACCAATACCTAACGGCAATTTTACTTATTCAAAAGTATTTTAAAAAACCACTGTGCATCACCACAGTACACGAACTACGTAGCAGCAGCGAGGATCCCAATGTGTGTATACGGGATCATACATTCTATAAATATGTTTGTGCACACCGTCATTTGCGCACTTTTCTTTGTCGAGTGTTACTATTTTCGGGAGAGTACATATAAGGGAAACAATACAATTAATGTCTAACTTTCTTCAACCAATGTTGCTTCCCTTAGCGTAAGTAGCAGAAAACAGCTGGGATTTTATATTTGACATGATGAGGTTGCATCTCCCATGCACAAGCTCATCTGAGTCGCCTTGTACGACATTGCTTGAGGGTGTAGTAAGTCTTATTCTTTCTTTGTCTCGTCAGGGACCCTGAGATGTACACTGGAAGTCGTCATAATCATCATCATAATCACCGTCTCTTTTTTTTCACTCCTTATGGAGCCATAACTACAGGTGGCCATCTTACAGGAAGCCTGCGTCAAAGCACGTGCTTTGGAGTTTTTGTAGTCATTTATTTTACTTGATGAGATGGCCAGCTCCATGCAGCATCACTAGTCACTGTCACAAGATAGATTTGGAGCGACCTCTTCTCGATCTCTCCTCCACTACGGCAGTACTCATTTTCAATTGAAGTGAGTACTGATTACCTGGAATTTCCGGGTCGCCATCTTTTTCTTTCTCTGCTATGTAGCAGATATTTGGTATTTTTAACATTCTTACACTCCTCTCAGTGTTAAGTCGTCATGTCTGTTTGGTTACCCGTTCCTCCCTGCTTTGCAGGGAACGGCTGAGATAATAATTAATCGACAACCATGTTAGTTGCGACATCAGACTACTGAGTAACACTAAAATCGCCCAGCGTATTTGTTTAATCGTTGATAAGGTCAGTGTGTGTTCTTTGCCAAGATGGTAAAGAGACAGATTTTGTGGGCTCAAGCGACAGATAACGAGATTACACGTCTGTGCGCCACATTTTGGACAGTCATACATGACATCATCGTTTCCTGCACACTTTGTGTGGCAAAGCAGGAAAGTAAGATGTTACATCTGACATATATTGTCGAATGAGTTTACAGATGTGTTTGTGAGTTTGCATACAAGGCATCGGATGTTTTATTTCCATATATGGGAGAGGTTACGTTTTACATCATGCACATTATTTCGAGCGGAAATAATTTTGAAATTACCCCACTAAACACGCATGTTTGAAACGATTGCAGCTTTCTTAGCATCGTAACAAATAAATGCGGGGGAAGAAGGGACATATAACTTGACCTTCTCGCAGTTTTAAGACACTTTGAAAATTCACTGTGAGGATCGCTTGCCAAGGTGAAACCAGACTGCCAGAAGTTAGAATTCAGAATTCTCTTTATCAGACCGGACTTTGTGGAACATCTTGAAGGACTTAAAGAGCCCAGGAAAACCATTTTAATAAGGACGATCGGCATCTGAGTAAACTGAAACACGGAGTCTAAGTGGGAGTTTAGTGCTAACATAACGACCCCCAAGACACGTGAAAAAAGGCATCTGCCAGTGCCTTAAACCTACTTCTCTGAACAAACAGTCTGTGAGCTAAGATTGGCTTGTTGGTGGTACCAGTTGAGGGTACTATCTCTGGAACAGGAAGGGAAATGTGGCCTGAGCTTAAAGACGAGGAACCAACTTCGTAGACACTCTCTGACATTTCTGGGAACGAGCTGCTCCCTACAACCTTAACCAGCGACGAGCGTGATCAGTCTACCAAGAACCAAACCATCAGAAGGAGCATAACCGTCACTGACAGCTAAGTAACCCATAAAAGCTGCCAAGTGACCTCCTTTACACATTTCTATCCCATCACAACAGTGATGATAAACTTTTTTTTATAAATAATTATTCATTTTAAAAGCTTCTTAAAACCTAAATGACTATTAAATCTATTATTTGTAAATATACAAATTTAACGTCGATTTAGTCATTTTGAATGTACTGCATGTTTGTATCAGTCAATTTACTAAATACACTCAACCAGAGCTACCAATTAATAATAAGAATTCGACTGAGTAAATCAGGGTGGGGGCTTGAACGAGCTAAAATTAATAATTGCTTAATTTTTCATAAAAGGCGACGGATCAGATAAAAGTTAACAATTACACTGTTCTTGACTTCTGAAATATCTTTTGAAACTCCCTTGAGATAAAAGCATCCTTATCTTTCTATCTACAACTCTGCCAAGAGTAATCTTGTGCGAAGGTAGACACCTCTGAAGGCTCATATTAGATACTCTTGAGTTGTGGCCACTATTGGACCACTACTGCAAAGGAGGGGAGGCAATTCCATGACAGACACTAGTATGCAATTCAACATACTTTCCATTCTTTCAACCCTCCCCCCCCCCTTACCCCCGTAGTGGTTATAATTTACCTGTGCGAATGGGCTGTAAGAATGTTTTGTATAATTGTTCAGCACTTTGAAACTGGACATAAAATGTCGTTTATAAGACAACAACAGGGGTCAAGGCCCAACGTAGTTAGAATGAGTCTCTGGGGAGACAAAGACAAAAATTAAACAAACAAATAAAACTCTGCTGCTGCCTCAGCCATGTTGTAAAAAAGCCACTAATATGAAGTTTGTGCACGGGGCTGGTGACCTCATCATATAACAAACAATTGCTATAGAGACGATAACTTGAAGAGTTTTTGATTTGGTGCATGCTTTCTGAAAGGGGGCATCTGTAGTGGTTGTCGTACGGAAGGTAAATTGTTTTATTTGTCCCGTCTAAGTAGGGTCGATGTCGACAGATACGTGAGAAAAGGTATAGAAAATAGATCTCACAGGTGGTAGATTGAGGGAAATATATGTCTCTGGAGTGATTAGGTTATCTCCTCCAGCCTATCCGTACGACTGTACTTTTATTACCAGACAGCCTTTGCCTCCCTATCAAGAATAGATCAGTTACTCTACACACACACACACAGCTATGTGACAAAAAGACACAAACGTGAAAAACTACGGGTATGGGTATGGGTCTGACCAACACACAATGGTAAGTTTCTTTGTAGTTTATTATCATTTAAACTCGACATCATCAAAATATCTAAAAGAAAAGATCAAAGAGGCATTTACATGCATATAAAATAAAGCAGAAAAAGTGCACCCTACCCGAATGGAGAAAAAAACCCAAAAATTATTAACCCAAAGGTTGAAGGTTAGCACTCTGTTACAAATTGAACAGTATTGGTACTCTATGAGACCCAGTAAAGTAAACAAAATTTAGACAAATCAGATATATGGATAGTTTCCAGCAAACAAGGAAAATACTCAAACACTCTCTCAAACAGTGGCCACTCTCACACTCTTACCTAATTGCCTGGTATGGCAGGTCTGTAATATCCCTTGGTAATAGAATTAGTCCATGAATATATTATCTATTTCACTTAATATTCTGTCACCCCAGTTGTCGCAGATCCAAATTGGCCCCAGTTCATCCCCAGAACTAACTAGTGAGGTGAACGCCTAACAGTGTGCTT
>JAMPIV010012915.1:15000-181630 GCA_024509875.1 Oreohelix idahoensis
TTTAGGTCGGAACTGTTGCTGGGCAACTTCAGCACTATCACATTCTTCTCTTGCAGCCATGCTTTGGTGGTATGAGCTGTATGCTTTGGGTCATTGTCATGTTGAAATGTGCACCCATCGGGGTACATGACCTGCATAAATGGCAGAAGGTGTCCCTCTAGTATGTCGATGTACCTTTCTTTCGTGAGAATTCCTGTGAAAACACAGTGGGGTGGTGTCGTAGATTTTCGATAGGAGAATTAAGACTAGGTTTGGTCCCTTCTGAATAGGTTTGAATAGGTGATAGACTCAGTAAGAGTTAGTGAAAGGTAATAGAATTTCCACACACGTGAGATGATAGATTTGATATAGTGGCTGTCTCTGAAAGCGAAAAGAATTCTTCTCTCTCTCACCTATCTTCTACAACAGTTGTTACAGTGTCAGACAGACTACACCAATATACATATTACGTATATTTCTATCACTCACAGGCACGCACATACACGTGACGACAGGTAAACACACAGACGTGGGAAAACTATAACAATGATATATATATTATCTAGAACGAGCTGACCAAACACTATTATTAAGTTCAAGAGCGATTTTAATATCAGGAAAAATCGGCTCACAACATCAAAGAAAGTACATCAAGGAAAATACATATACACATAGTCATAAAAAATCAAGGAAATGTTGCAAGGATGATAGCCCCGTTATAGTGTTAACTCTAGGTTTAGCCCGGCCCCGTTAAGAGAACAGATGATGGCGCCCGAGTCACAGATACATAGGGTTTGAGTCTAAGAGTTTTCTTCGTTTTATCTCGTAATTATATGCACAGAGTTTGGAAAAAAAAAATCTGATTTAACCTAAGACAAAAACACAAGAACTCTAGCCTTAGCAACAAATTATGCAGATTGAAAAAAAAAAATAGGACAGCAACAGGGTGTCAAAGATATAATAGTGAAAATATCACTCAAACCAGCGTACACTCATTCATTCCGCCATGGCCTCTCATACAGGTACTCACGACTTTGCTCGCTGCCTCTTGGAACACACTGATTTTAGATTTTCACACAGACTCAAAAAAAAAATGCAGTCTTCTGCCAAGAAGTCCCCAGTTCCAAAAGACGTATTTAACTCGGAGTCTCCGGGAACGACTACTTGGGTGTGCACATTTGTTCAAATGTCTGATTAAGTCACCTAACAATTATTCCAGGCGCGGGAGTTAGCAGAGCACAGTGTCACTAGCGTAGGTTTCTAGAAATGATGAATGTCAGGTCGGTGCCTTCCCTCAGTATAGGATTCACTTTAGTCACACCACAGATTTGTCCACAAAAATATATATATATATAGTCGGGAAATGTTAGTTAATACTTGAAGTATTTCGCGCCACCAGGCAGAAACTTTACGTAGAGTTTCTAGAAGAAATTAAGATCTGGCTCCAAGGTCCAGTATTTATCATTACAGTCTTTGAAAAACCCGTTATTGGGATATAGTATTTCTGGCTAACTCGGGTTGCATATACACTGTTAGACCAGTGGTACTTAAGAAACCCACGTGGTTCAAAATAAGGACTGTCTATTTCTTCACAAGTATGGAAACTACTACTAGGTGCTGGTAAAGTTAGGGTCACCCCAAAACTTTCACTGTGTGGAGGAAAAATAATACATATAATATAATAAACAGAATCTGTACTGGTTATAACTTACATTTAAACTTGCAAGCAGAGAGCTTTGCTTATCATTTAAACTTCCCGTGACGTAAGTTATATTTAAAAATCAGCAATCCTCATGAATTAGGAACACGTGCGTATTCCGTCACCATTCATGAGGCTCGATTCTAGAGTTTATACGTTAGTTTCGAAAAATACACTCGACTGAGTATTACCGGTTAAATTAAATTCATAAATAGCTACAATTGCCGTTATAAGCTAGAAATTTAATTTTATTCTGCTTTCCACTGAATGCTTCCCTAGAAAATATAATAGCCTACCACTTTATTTCTCTTCTGCGCTAAAGAAATAGATTAAAATGAATTAAGCGATTTAACACTTTAACACTCACAAAATCTATATATCTATCATATTAATTACCTCAACCACAGAATTACAGGTAGTCGCACAACTTAAGAATAAGATTGCTGAAAATATTTCTGGAAGTCTAGAAGTTCGACAAATTGCCGAAACAAACTGAGATCTTCGCTAACAGCTATTCTGTTTACGAGCAACCTATCTACTGTGAGTCTATGAGCGAGAATGAAATTAAAGTTTCAAACTTGGCCAATATCTAAAAATCAGACAAAGGGCCCAAACTTATTTCGCCAAGCGAAATTATCTCCCCTACTCCCAACATTTACGTCCGCTTAACGCGTGTCGTAACTGTCACCTACTGACCACGATGTACGCGTGTCAGTTTCAAATCCCAGACAGCCTGACTCCAATGCAGGGCAGTTTTCACACTACAGCTGACCATGGCCCACCGTGAGCGCCGTGTCAGTTTGGGATTTTCCAGACAAATGTCTGGATACTGACCGGTGCAGATGTAAAGTATCACACCTCACCGGGACTTATGCCGAGAAGAAGCTCGCGCGCTCGGTGAGAATGTAGACGATTTGCTACGTCCTATGTTCAGCGAACCGACTTATCACGCCTTCTGACGCCCTGCAGCCCTGACATCTACGTAATATCGTCCTAGCGCGATTCTCAGTTTTAGAGAAAGGAAAACAGGTAAAGTTTGCGAATTATATGAAAATAATAATATCAAAACGAATGGATGAAAAATATACAGGAAAAAGGAAATACAGAGATAATAAAAGAGAGAAATCGGGTGAAAGAATAGGAAGAAGATGTAGGAAATTAAATGAATATAAAACCTACGTGACAGAGCCTCCCCCCTTTAAGATATGGAAGCACTCCATGTCTACGTTATGGAGTTTAATTTCCTATAACCGTAGCTTCGGGGTGTCTGTCCTCTTCCCTCTCATCTCCCCCTCCATCTCTGTCCAATTCCTACTCAAGTCCACTCCTCAAAGTTTCCTTCCCCTGGAATGTCTCATATGCGCGCTTGAAAGAGCGTCGCCGCTTCTGACATTTTTGAAAGATTTCCTGTGATAGCGGTGGAATATCCCTGCCACTATCGTCATCTTCGTCAGTTTTGGCGATCGTCAGGAGATGGTCGGAGGTTGGCACTGGTTTTTCCAAGTATCTCTTTAAGAGATTTAAATGGAAAACCTTCTCCTTTCCTTCAATAGAGATCTGGTAGTTAGCCTTAGAAATCTTTTTCAGGACGGTAAACGGCCCTTGCCATCCGATCTTCAGTTGGTTGTTCTCGGTAGGGAGCAACACCAAAACTTTCTCTCCTGCTTCCAGTTCTCTCTCTTCCGCGACTTTCCTGTATCGGTTAGCGTGCTTGGTGCGTGCTCGCTTAAAGTTAGTCGTTGCTAGGTCCCACCCTAGTTTCAACCGTTCCTTTAAAACCGACACATATTTACTGGCTGAGACAACTGTCTCATCAGCCTTCTCGTCTGTCAGAGACTGAAGTAAGGCTTCAAGCGGGCCCTTAATGGGTCTGCCGAATAAGAGTGTAGCTGGCGGAAATCCTGTGGAAGTATGAGGAGATTCTCTGTAGCCAAATAATGCTGCAGGAATACAGAGATCCCAATCTTCAGGTTTCACTTGTGCCAGCTTACTTAGCATCATGGTGAGGTTTCCATTAGCACGTTCCACGAGCCCATTTCCGGCCGGAGTATATGGCTTAGTGTGGATGTGCTGGGTCCTCAAGATCTTAACGATCTCATCCATCAACAGGTTTCGGTATGGAGATCCATTATCCGTCAACACTTGCTGAGGGAATCCCAACCGAGTGAAAATCTGCACGAGGGCTTCTGCGAAATGCTTGGCATCTGCGCATGTTAGCGGGATAGCTTCTGCCCATAAAGTGCATGTATCGACTAAGGTCAGGATGACCCTGTTCCTTCTTTTAGTCCTTTCGAAAGGCCCTAAATGTCGATCACAACCCGTTCGAATGGTGTTCCCATTATTGGCATTTCACCCATGTGGACTGGGGGTGCTCGTTGCTTGGGTGGCACACGTTGGCACTGGGCACAGGATTTGACATATCTGATAATATCAGTATTTACTCCTGGCCACCAATAATGAGTGGTTATACGTTGGTTTGTGGCGTTCTGTCCCATATGTCCGCTAAAGGGAAGAGAGTGCCCCATTTCTAGGATTTGGCTTCTGTACTGTTTCGGTACTAGGAGCTGGTTGTAACCTTGGTCAGGCTTGCCCGTTCTCCGATAAAGTACGCCATCCTCAGAAAAAATGTCCCCGTGCTGTTTTGGTTCCTTCGCCATGGGCAGTTTCCTAAAGCAGGGTGCCAAGGTAGGGTCCTTGTATTGCGCTTCTTTAAGTTCCATAGGTAACAAATTTGGCGCAGGCTCCCGTTCCTTCTTGGTTTGCCCTCTTATAGTTACTGCTGCCACAATCGGCTCTTCCGGTTTCCCAATACACACGTATCTCCCGCCAAGTATGACTGGGTAGATGGGATCATCCATAACAGCTGCTTTGATCACACCTCTGACAAAGTCAGAGTGTATCTCCACCAATGCGATGGGAAGCGCTGTAGGTGCATCACTCTTACGAACTCCACAAAGTTTGACGGTCTCTCCTGTCTCTTGACCGGGTTTAACCAGGTTTCTGGCAACAATGCAATCGTAAGAAAGCCCCGTGTCAAATAAGCAAGAAGTTTGAGAACCGTTCAAAATAACAATACCTCGCGTTGAGGGTCTATCCCCAACAGGTTGGGAATCACTGTCAATAATTCCGCCTTGCGAGACTGTCAATAAGCATCCGATGCGTTTTGGCTCGGTGTGCTCGGTCTGATCATATGTCCCGTGCTCGGGGGTTCTCCCTTTGCCACCTTGTCCTTTCTGGCTACGCTGCCATGTAGGGCGGTCGGGTTGATCGGATTGTTTGGGGTGGTTGGGGTACTTGTTCTTGTAGAACTTGGATTTTTCAGGAGGGGGGTTTTGAGGTCCAGTTTCTCTGTGGTTGTTTTGGTTAGAAGCCTGAGAAGATTGCTCTAGGTTATGTTTTCGAAAATGCTCCTCTGTCGGTTTCCGCTTTGTGGCCGGTAGTTCAGCCAGCGCATTGTGATAACGCTCAGACTTTTCCAAAATGTCTTCAAGTTTTTCTGCCCCCTGCTCAGCGAGAAATCTCCGGGTATCAGCAGACAAAGTGTTCTTTATTTGTTCAGTTAGAACAAGTTCCTCAAGACCTTCATAGGTAGAGGGGAGCTGCGAAAGCTCAAGGCACTTTGTTAGATATCCCTTAAGACGAGATGAGAACTGGTGAAAAGTTTCAGAATTCTCTTTCCGGCTGTTGCGAAACAGTTGCAAAAACTTGCGAGCGTTCATTTCAAAGCGCCCCAGTAACGCTTTCTTCAACACATCGTAGTCGTCTTGTTGGCTACTTTCCAGCTTAGAATAAACATCATAAGCAGAACCTTTTAGGGCCTGGGAAAGTTTCATATTCCAACGCGACCTCTCTAACCCGTACAGAGTTGCAATTTTCTCAAATTTTTCTAACCATGTGTCAATCTTCTTATTTGGACAAGGAAAAGATTCAAGAGTGAAAGACATAGCATTTAGTTGAAGAGATTGAGTGTTAGCAGGGTCAGTTAAGGAAGAATGAGGAGAAGACTCTCCATTGCTGGAGGTAGAGGCAGCACCACGACTTTGGAATTCTAGAGTTTTAAGAGCCAACTCGTGCTGTCTCTGTTTCTCTTTTTCCTCAAGCTGTCTCTCCTCCCTCTCCTTCTCCTGCTGTCTCTCCTTCTCTCTTTCCTCATGCTGCATCCTGCGAATTTCCATTTCCTCATCCATCTTCTTCTGCTCTCTAGCTTCGGCTGCTTCTTTTTCCTCTTTAGCTTCAGCTGCTTTCCTCTCCGCATCATATCTCTCAAGTTCGTCTCTGACAAATGCTTTCGCTTCCTCTCCTTCCAGTCCCTCCTCTCTCGCTTCGTCCCTGAGGAGTTGTCTAAGTTTTGCCCTCTCGGCCATATTATGTCAGTGACTGAGACTAGTGGAGAAAGAAAATAGGAAAAAGGATACACTGACTCCTACCACTTACGAGAAAAAAATGTACCAAAAATTCAAAAGATGATATCCTTAACCCTGGGATACCTCCTCCAAAGTAAAATCTAACTATCGCTGCTATTATCGGCAATAAAGCACTTAATGCAAAACACGACTACGCCAACTAAATGGTAGTTAAGATTTACTTCTGAAAAATAAGTTGCTACAGTGGAAAAGCAAAAGAATATTGCAAAAATTAAAGAGAAAAATAATCCCTTAATTTTTAAAAATCCACTATAAGTTCGCCCCTGAAGTCAGATCGGGTAAGGGAGGGAATTAATCTGGACAAAAAATCCGAAACACACTCCTTAACTTAGTTCAAACGCCGTTCTGCCTCAGTACCCAGTGAATGTTATACACTCACCACTTTACCAGCATTTAGTATTAAAATCAGCAGTAAACATATATCCCGACAAAATCAACCTGTAACCAAAATGTATATTATTCAAAGATGCTGTGGAAAAATAACTTATTAGTTTGTGTGGTCAGCACGCCCGTAAACAGATCGCTAGTCTAGGGGGTAATATTTTTTTTTTAAAAGATACACAGTCACAAGACATCACACTCTTACTCTATATCAGAATACAGAATCTTAAGTTCAAAATCCAGATAGACGAGTCCACATTTGTCGTACTCGTCTTCCTATTACAAGTTCAAAAATCCGTCGGACGAGAACCCATTTGTCGTATCGCCTTAGGATTTTGGGTTCAATTCCCGGTAACGAGCGACCATTTGTCGTAGATTTTCGATAGGAGAATTAAGACTAGGTTTGGTTCCTTCTGAATAGGTTTGAATAGGTGATAGACTCAGTGAGAGTTAGTGAAAGGTAATAGAATTTCCACACACGTGAGATGATAGATTTGATATAGTGGCTGTCTCTGAAAGCGAAAAGAATTCTTCTCTCTCTCACCTATCTTCTACAACAGTTGTTACAGTGTCAGACAGACTACACCAATATACATATTACGTATATTTCTATCACTCACAGGCACGCACATACACGTGACGACAGGTAAACACACAGACGTGGGAAAACTATAACAATGATATATATATCATCTAGAACGAGCTGACCAAACACTATTATTAAGTTCAAGAGCGATTTTAATATCAGGAAAAATCGGCTCACAACATCAAAGAAAGTACATCAAGGAAAATACATATACACATAGTCATAAAAAATCAAGGAAATGTTGCAAGGATGATAGCCCCGTTATAGTGTTAACTCTAGGTTTAGCCCGGCCCCGTTAAGAGAACAGATGATGGCGCCCGAGTCACAGATACATAGGGTTTGAGTCTAAGAGTTTTCTTCGTTTTATCTCGTAATTATATGCACAGAGTTTGGAAAAAAAAATCTGATTTAACCTAAGACAAAAAACACAAGAACTCTAGCCTTAGCAACAAATTATGCAGATTGAAAAAAAATATATAGGACAGCAACAGGGTGTCAAAGATATAATAGTGAAAATATCACTCAAACCAGCGTACACTCATTCATTCCGCCATGGCCTCTCATACAGGTACTCACGACTTTGCTCGCTGCCTCTTGGAACACACTGATTTTAGATTTTCACACAGACTCAAAAAAAAAAATGCAGTCTTCTGCCAAGAAGTCCCCAGTTCCAAAAGACGTATTTAACTCGGAGTCTCCGGGAACGACTACTTGGGTGTGCAAATTTGTTCAAATGTCTGATTAAGTCACCTAACAATTATTCCAGGCGCGGGAGTTAGCAGAGCACAGTGTCAATAGCGTAGGTTTCTAGAAATGATGAATGTCAGGTCGGTGCCTTCCCTCAGTATAGGATTCACTTTAGTCACACCACAGATTTGTCCACAAAAATATATATATATATATATAGTCGGGAAATGTTAGTTAATACTTGAAGTATTTCGCGCCACCAGGCAGAAACTTTACGTAGAGTTTCTAGAAGAAATTAAGATCTGGCTCCAAGGTCCAGTATTTATCATTACAGTCTTTGAAAAACCCGTTATTGGGATATAGTATTTCTGGCTAACTCGGGTTGCATATACACTGTTAGACCAGTGGTACTTAAGAAACCCACGTGGTTCAAAATAAGGACTGTCTATTTCTTCACAAGTATGGAAACTACTACTAGGTGCTGGTAAAGTTAGGGTCACCCCAAAACTTTCACTGTGTGGAGGAAAAATAATACATATAATATAATAAACAGAATCTGTACTGGTTATAACTTACATTTAAACTTGCAAGCAGAGAGCTTTGCTTATCATTTAAACTTCCCGTGACGTAAGTTATATTTAAAAATCAGCAATCCTCATGAATTAGGAACACGTGCGTATTCCGTCACCATTCATGAGGCTCGATTCTAGAGTTTATACGTTAGTTTCGAAAAATACACTCGACTGAGTATTACCGGTTAAATTAAATTCATAAATAGCTACAATTGCCGTTATAAGCTAGAAATTTAATTTTATTCTGCTTTCCACTGAATGCTTCCCTAGAAAATATAATAGCCTACCACTTTATTTCTCTTCTGCGCTAAAGAAATAGATTAAAATGAATTAAGCGATTTAACACTTTAACACTCACAAAATCTATATATCTATCATATTAATTACCTCAACCACAGAATTACAGGTAGTCGCACAACTTAAGAATAAGATTGCTGAAAATATTTCTGGAAGTCTAGAAGTTCGACAAATTGCCGAAACAAACTGAGATCTTCGCTAACAGCTATTCTGTTTACGAGCAACCTATCTACTGTGAGTCTATGAGCGAGAATGAAATTAAAGTTTCAAACTTGGCCAATATCTAAAAATCAGACAAAGGGCCCAAACTTATTTCGCCAAGCGAAATTATCTCCCCTACTCCCAACATTTACGTCCGCTTAACGCGTGTCGTAACTGTCACCTACTGACCACGATGTACGCGTGTCAGTTTCAAATCCCAGACAGCCTGACTCCAATGCAGGGCAGTTTTCACACTACAGCTGACCATGGCCCACCGTGAGCGCCGTGTCAGTTTGGGATTTTCCAGACAAATGTCTGGATACTGACCGGTGCAGATGTAAAGTATCACACCTCACCGGGGCTTATGCCGAGAAGAAGCTCGCGCGCTCGGTGAGAATGTAGACGATTTGCTACGTCCTATGTTCAGCGAACCGACTTATCACGCTTTCTGACGCCCTGCAGCCCTGACATCTACGTAATATCGTCCTAGCGCGATTCTCAGTTTTAGAGAAAGGAAAACAGGTAAAGTTTGCGAATTATATGAAAATAATAATATCAAAACGAATGGATGAAAAATATACAGGAAAAAGGAAATACAGAGATAATAAAAGAGAGAAATCGGGTGAAAGAATAGGAAGAAGACGTAGGAAATTAAATGAATATAAACCCTACGTGACAGGTGGCACCTCTTGCTGACACCCCTCCCCAAAAATGGAATTTCTGGGTATGTTTCGGTCGCTGGTACACAGGCGTTACAGAGTCTTTCGTCCAAATATTTATTTGAGCAGGATAAGACCAAACAGAACATTCATCTGAAAAAGTCACATTGTCCCATGAAAAATTTTTGTTTTCGTGGCACCAGTTCAAGCGCATCTGTTTGTGAGTCTCTAAGAGCAATGGTGACGAAATTGCCCGCTTTTTTGTGTAATTCATCCTGTGTAGCTCCCGGTTGACAGTAGCATTAGATACCTCTGGGCTTCCCAACTCGATCATGCACTGCCGTTTGTTTTCTACACTCTTCATTGGCCCAGCCTGAACGATTTGGGCGAGACGCCGATGGTCCTTTGTGTCCAAAATTCTTGGCCTCCCACTACCTTCTTTTCGTTCGATTCCATTACCTGCTTTTAATTTACTCACAACTCTGTAGACAGTCTGCTCAGGAATGTTAAAGGTTTTAGAAATGTTGGAACATGTTTGATTTCCTTCATTTCAAAGCTGTGAAATTAACATACACTTTGACTTTGTATCCATTTTCTGCTATTAGCATTAGAAATTGTCGTCTGCTCTATTATCAAGGGACTTTACGCTAATTGTTTTTTACTTTTGGTAGTGTTTGCTCACTTCAGTGGAGTGCAAATTTGGGGCAGAACATGCATATTTAATTAGATTTCAGCATATTTAGCTGAGCAATATGACTGCCATTTTTTTGCAAAGTACTGTATATATATATATATATATATATATATATATATATATATATATATATATACATATATATTTATATATATATATATATATATATATATATATATATATATATATATATATATATATATATATATACACACACACATGAGTAAGTCTCCCACCAAAATATCGTGAGCAATACTTATGCTGTGATTTTTCTGTTCCATGTCCTCATGACAGCCCTAATCCTCCTGTCGTCATTTACCTGGTTATGCGCTGATTATGAAGCTTTCACACTTCTAAATGGCAGCGAGACAAGGACAACCTATGCTAAGCAAGAAAGAAGGCTCAATACCTTCCATCAACGGTGTCTACGCCACATCCTAGGAATTTCGGGGAAAGACAAAGTGACAAATGTCGAAGCGTTGTCATCTGCTGGTCTTCAAAGTATGTATACACTGCTTAAACAGCGCAGACTACGCTGGCTTGGCCATGTCCGCCGCATAGAAGATGGTCGAATCCTGAAAAATATCTTCTGCGGACAACTGGCAGATGGCAAAAGAACAGTTGGGCGACCGCAGCTGAGATTCAAAGATGTGTGCAAGAGAGACATGAGGGCATTGGACATAAATCTATCAACCTGGGAGGATGAAGCTGCCGGTCGCACCAAGTGGCGATGCTATCTACTGCGCCACCTCAGATTGGATGAAAAGAAACTCTCACAGCAAGCAGAAGAAAGGAGAAACCGTCGAAAGGAACAACAGTAAAATCAACAGCTGAGGGCTGTCACCTCACTGGCGCATTCCCATAGTCAGATATGTCTGAAATACATAATATTATTATTACGAAGCTATGAAACAACGCGTCAAAAAGGGAATGAGGTGAAGTGAAAAAAGCAAATGGACTGACATTTTACTAATTAATTAACACCTGATCACAATATATTTTGTAAATGGACGAACATTTTTTTTTTAATTTTGCATTAGTACTTATTGTGACGGGTACTGGAAAAGAGCCTACAGTAATCTGACAGCTTATTGTAACCTTATAGCTGCTCTCTGATTTGCTAGCTAAACATGCATTATACCAACTGTCTATTTCTGCAACGTACCATTTTGTCCCCGCCTTCTTTTCTGTAAACACGGACTAACGCAGTGTTTACCATATTCGTTGACCTGTCAGTCATAACAGGAAACACATCACGCTTTGTTTAACTCGTTCCACTCACGCGAGCTTATCTGTCTGTCATATAACACTTGATAGACAGCACGTTAGAGAGACAAATAACAGACTTCTTTGAAGTTTTCTCAGGGGAAATCTAAACATTCCCAATACCATTTGATCTGGTAACACGGGCATCCTACAAGGAAACCCGCTAGTGAACAGAAAGCCTTTTGATGTCTGTCAAAGCTCCAGAGGAGAATCTCTGGAAGACCGAAACGAAGTCTTTTATCTTGAAACCCCTAGCTTTTGAATTTTGGTCTCACACAGAAGCGCGAAATAACGCATTAGAGATCAAGGAAAATTTAATGATATATATATATATATATATATATATATATATATATATATATATATATATATATATATATATATATATATATATATATATATATATATATATATATATATATATATATATATATATATATATATATATATATATATATATATATATATATATATATATATATATATATATATAGACAGACGCTCGAACTGGGTTGGTCATGTCCTCAGAAGAGACCCCGATGCCATCACAAGAACAGCTACGCTTTGGACCCCTGAAGGAAAACGAAAGAGAGGCCGACCAAAAACAACCTGGCGGAGGACTGTGGAGGCTGAGATGCAAAGAATGAACCAGAGTTGGGGCACTGTACGAAGGATGGCCACCGACCGAGCAAAGTGGAATCAATTTGTTGTTGCCCTACAAGACGCCACTAGGCGTGATAGCCACTGACTGCTTTGACGGTCGGCGGCTAAGGATCAAAGAAGAAGAAGAAGATATATATATATATATATATATATATACATATATATATATATATATATATATATATATATATATATATATATATCCACCCGTGTGTTGCCGGGGCCTGAAAGGGGAGCAAAGAGTAGTAACACTGCACCCTACCACGCATGTCGTAAAAAGCGACTAAGGAGGGTTTGGGCATGGGGCTGTTTACCCCATCCCGTAAAAATTTCGCACAGTGGGCTGATCACCTGCTTGCCAACCAATCTGATTACGGAAACAGCGATAGATTGTTTGGTCTGTTTTTGTTCCACAAAGACGCCACTAGGCGTGGTGGAAACAGCGATAGATTGATCAATTTGTTGTTGCCCTAAGACGCCACTAGGCGTACTGGCCACATACTGCTTTGCCGGTTGGCGGCTAAGGATGGAAGAAGAAGATATATATATATATATATATATATATATATATATATATATATATATATATATATATATATATATATATATATATATATATATATATATATATATATATATATATATATATATCGGTCGTGATGCTAGCAAGCAGTCGCATCTCCGTATCGTGGCTCGACAACAGTCTCGAAAAACGGTCCCGCTCTCGCAACGAGTCGTGGGCCGGCAGTCAGTAAGCTGGTGTCGCTTTCGGCCAGTCCTGTCCGACTAGTCAGTCAGTCGGGCAGGCGGCCAGTGGTTCTCGCAAGAATAAAATCGCCGGGGCCGCCGGGATCCGCTCTGCACAGAGCGCTGTCTCCCTCCCCGCGCGACGCGAGCGACGAAATGCTCTGTTCAGTCAGACAGTTATCTGGTTGATCCTGCCAGTAGTCATATGCTTGTCTCAAAGATTAAGCCATGCATGTCTAAGTTCACACTGTCTCACGGTGAAACCGCGAATGGCTCATTAAATCAGTCGAGGTTCCTTAGATGACACGATCCTACTTGGATAACTGTGGCAATTCTAGAGCTAATACCTGATTGAGGGCAAGTTCCGTTTCCGGTTACAATACCAGAAACCTACCCTCTGTTCTATACTACTGTCCTTAAGTCTTCTATCATTTACTGGACACAGTATCAAGGTCTTTGTCTTGTTTGGACTGACATATACTGCAGAATAGAGGAACAACAGAAGTGATTGCGTTAATAATAGGCTGAGGTGCCCATTGTAAACTTCCGGTGTTGTCTTGTGTTTCGCACTGATGACCGGTCAGTAAAGCATCCTTTTTTGGGAATGCCTAGCTGGCCGTGAGGTTAGTGTGATTCGCTTGTATAGCTAGGCGGTGTTGTCGTACGGAAGATACGGAGTTCGAACTCTGGGTAAGCCACTCACGTCTGTTGTTTTTCTGTTGTCTAAGTGTTCTACTTCTTTATTTCTTACGAGTGCCTGATAACATACCTTTATGTTTGTCTAATATTAATTTACTGTTTACAGGCCTCGGGTTTCCCTTCCTTATGTGTTATTAATGTTTATACAATACCAGAAACCTACCCTCTGTTCTATACTACTGTCCTTAAGTCTTCTATCATTTACTGGACACAGTATCAAGGTCTTTGTCTTGATTGGACTGACATATACTGCAGAATAGAGGAACAACAGAAGTGATTGCGTTAATAATAGACTGAGGTGCCCATTGTAAACTTCCGGTGTTGTCTTGTGTTTCGCACTGATGACCGGTCAGTAAAGCATCCTTTTTGGGGGATGCCTAGCTGGCCGTGAGGTTAGTGTGATTCGCTTGTATAGCTAGGCGGTGTTGTCGTACGGAAGGTACGGGGTTCGAACCCTGGGAAAGCCACTCACGTCTGTTGTTTTTCTGTTGTCTAAGTGTTCTACTTCTTTATTTCTTACGAGTGCCTGATAACATACCTTTATGTTTGTCTAATATTAATTTACTGTTTACAGGCCTCGGGTTTCCCTTCCTTATGTGTTATTAATGTTTATACAATACCAGAAACTTACCCTCTGTTCTATACTACTGTCCTTAAGTCTTCTATCATTTACTGGACACAGTATCAAGGTCTTTGTCTTGTTTGGACTGACATATACTGCAGAATAGAGGAACAACAGAAGTGATTGCGTTAATAATAGGCTGAGGTGCCCATTGTAAACTTCCGGTGTTGTCTAGTGTTTCGCACTGATGACCGGTCAGTAAAGCATCCTTTTTTGGGGATGCCTAGCTGGCCTCGAGGTTAGTGTGATTCGCTTGTATAGCTAGGCGGTGTTGTCGTACGGAAGGTACGGGGTTCGAACCCTGGGTAAGCCACTCACGTCTGTTGTTTTTCTGTTGTCTAAGTGTTCTACTTTTTTATTTCTTACGAGTGCCTGATAACATACCTTTATGTTTGTCTAATATTAATCCAGACCCCCAGGACGACCCAGAGTCCGCTGGGAGGACAACATTAGACAATCTTTGAAGGACCGAGGACTAGAATGGAATCAGGCCAGGAGGAAGACAGCCGATAGGATAGTCTGGCGCTCTCTCTTCCAAACCTCTACACCTCACGGTAGAAGGGGAACGACTAAGTAAGTAAGTGTAGAGTAATTTGTTCTTATTTTAGATAAAGGATGCAAAGACTGTCTTATAACAAAGTACAGTTGTACGGATAGGCTGGATGAGAGAAACCTACTCACTCCAGAGACATATCTTTCCCTCAACCTACCACCTGTAAAATCTTTTTTCTATACATTCTCGTGTATTAGTCAACCTTTACTCTTTATCTAGACTGGGCCCAATAAACCAATTAACCTACCGTATGACAACTATTTAAGAAAACAAAAAAATCAAAGTGAACTATCTTTTACTCCGTATCCAAATCATTATTTAAGTTCAGCGACTAAATCGGCCGAGTTACTGCAAAAATAACGAACTCCATTCTTTCTTCCTACTGGCCCGAATTGCAAAGCGGGAAATACAAGAAATTGTGTCCAGAACCAAACATCTGCATTTATTACTGATGGAAACAAACGGAGCGTTGTTTCAACAGGCGTGCAATTTAGAACCACCAGGCCGAAAGTGCGCCATGAAAAATATTGCAACTTTGGTGGAGAAAGATGTAACTGAATAATGTTAGTCAGGGAGGAATAAGACAGTTCTGTGTGTGGTGATATATACTAACAAATAATAATTTCCTGATCGAAGTACGGTAATCAGAAAGGTAGGTAAAAAAGTGGTTGGTGGGAATGACCTTCAGCGCACGGATTCATCATCATCATTATTTTACTTTTCGCTCCAATGGAGCACAAATCCACCGCTGCAGCTAGCCGTGAAATGTGAAAGATCACTACGCACCCTCGTCAAGCCGTATAGTGCTCTTTACTTCAGCCACAGCTTCCGTAAAACCACGTCTTTAAAAAAAATGTACTCGATCTAAGAGCGTCCGATTGGCAGAGTGGTTACAAAGCTTGCCTCTCGCTGCAAAGATTAATGAATCGAATCCTAGTAGCGTCACGTTCCAGTCTACACAGCAGTAAATGGGTACCAGACTCTGATCGTGGGTTGGAGAAGGCAAAGGCCGCGAGGAAGGAAGTTGGTCACCCCATCTCATGAAGCTGGACATGCAGGGTGATTCAAAAGTCTGCATACACTGTGAAAATTGACACTTTTGAAACAAACTTTCACTTTATTCACAAAATATGCTCTACATGGTAACTATTCCTTTGAAAACACATACGGATGCATCTCTGCTACTCATGGTAATCTCGCGTCAACACGTCTGGAGGTATGCACGTAAAAGCATTTCGAATGCGTTCCTTTGGGTGATTCATGTTTCGCATCTTTTCCTGGTACACCATGGCCTTAAAGTTTCCCCAACACGTAAAAATCGAGTGGGCTGAGCTATGGGGACCTCGAAGACCACTCCACGGGACTGCGGCGACAAAAAGAAACATTATTCAATATGTAAGGATACTGTTGAATCACCCTGTCGTATGGTGAAGTTTTGACACTTCACTCCCCTCCGGCAATATCTAATATGGAGCTAACTTTACCGTTTATTCCATCTAATCAGGGGCGTACTGAACGGCCGGCAATCGGGTAGTGTCAGTGGGCGCACAGCCGGAGGGGCCCACTCACCCCCTAGCCTCCATCGAGCTCAATCAACTTGATGAGTTGTTAGGAGACGACGACCCTTATTGCTCAGGGGCCCAGATCACTGTCTGTCCGCCCCTGGCTCCGAAATCCATTATCAGGGCCGTCAACGTGAGTATCAACTATCTCCTTACGGGTTGCGGATACCCCGAGCCCTAAAATAACAATATATACTGACGCTAACAAAGGAATTCACCAGAAAGGGAAGAGCAAACGAGACATATACCCCTTGTTGATATATATTATGTTCAAACTGCATTCATTTAGCCACCTGAAAGCAGACATGATTTTATCACAGAAGAATTTTAGAGAGAGCTCACTGTTTTCAGCATGGTCCGTGACCAACGCGCAGGAGCGGAAAATTACAAACTGTGATATGAGATGTCTAAGAACAGCCATAATGTTACCAGAGAGACAGAATGAGAAATGCTGACATCAGGAAAATTGTCGGTACTACATCCTGCATGAAGTAAATAGAGACACGGACAATTAAGTGGATTGGCTATCTCATGAGAATGGAGCCCGATAAATTACCACTGCACGCGCCTACATCACTAGAAGATATGGGTTTAAATGCATGGGGAAGACCAAAAGACAGATGGATAGACAACATCACAGACATCCTACAAAAACACAGACAGACATCCTACAAGAACACAGACAGACATCCTACAACAACACAGACAGACATCCTACAACAACACAGACAGATATCCTACAACAACAATGGGCTCACAACAGCCAAGGCGACATACTTGGCTCAAGAACGCACATTTCAGCTCCACATTAAGCTCCATGGCAACAGCTCTGGGTTTGTCGATCTTTCTGTCTGTATTTCTGTGATATTTCTGTCTGTATTTCTGCGATCTTTCTGTCTGTATTTATGCGATATTTCTGTCTGTATTTCTGCGATATTTCTGTCTGTATTTCTGCGATCTTTATGTCTGTATTTCTGCGATATTTCTGTCTGTATTTCTGCGATCTTTCTGTCTGTATTTCTGCGATATTTCTGTCTGGGAATAAAATACGAGTACCATGCTTGTTAAGGATACTAGACAGGAAAGGATATTACTGCAGCAGTCTTTGATACGGCTTGCCGAGTGTCTGGACTTCTGAGACGACATTCCCGTAGACAAAAGCATGTGCAAACACAGACGATGCGGCTTTAAAGATTTGGTGAATGCTGAGAGTTAGCTGTAACATATACTCTCTCTCCTCCTCTCTCCCATCCTTAGCCACCAACCGGCAAAGCAGTATGTGGCCAGTACGCCTAGTGGCGTCTTAGGGCAACAACAAATTGATCAATCTATCGCTGTTTCCACCACGCCTAGTGGCGTCTTTGTGGAACAAAAACAGACCAAACAATCTATCGTTGTTTCCGTAATCAGATTGGTTGGCAAGCAGGTGATCAGCCCACTGTGCGAAGTTTTTACGGGATGGGGTAAACAGCCCATGCCCAACCCTCCTTAGTCGCTTTTTACGACATGCGTGGTAGGGTGCAGTGTTACTATTCTTTGCTCCCCTTTCGGGCCCCGGCAACACACGGGTGGTAACATATACTGACCGACTTTAATTACGCATCAGTGACAAAATCACCCAAGGAGGCGTGTGAGAATATTATAACCTGAATGAATGTTATATGATTGGAAGATGTCTTCTGCTGTCTGGGATTATTCCTGTAAATTATCTGGCAGAGCATGTAGTGTCGTAACAATAGCTCTACAAAACGAACGTAAGGGGTAAAACTGAAAAGTCGCAGATTTCAGTGGTGATCACAGTTTCACGAGACGTCACCATTGCCAGTAACGCAGGCCAGGCAGCATCTCAAGGAGTCGACAAGTCTGCACAAGAATTCTTGGCGGAGTCCATGCCATGCTTCAGACAGGGCGTGTCGCAGATCATTCAGGATCCAAGAAGGTCATGGCAGAATAGTTTTCCATCGACGTCTGAGCATCGCTGGTGCAGCCTCTTAACGTTACTGCTCCTGTCGTTGTGTCATGATGAAACTAGCTCGGGGAAATGTGACATTGAGTCTAGCCGTTTGCAGTCGACGTTGCACAATCGTCTCATCACTATGATTTTCTTTTATGCTCCTTGTGGAGCATACAGCCACCACTGTAGGTGGTTCCCTTGCAGGAAGTCTGCACCAAGCATTTACAAGCTATTCCAGCGGTGGTTTCTGTAGCAATCTGTTTTTTTACACGATAAGGTTTACAGCCTCACGTACAACTTCATATTGGTCGCCACAAACGACATACCTGATGGAGCAGACGTCATATTCTCTCTTTGTCTCATCAGAGACCTTCAGGAACTACAAGGGGGCACTGTACTGTGTATTAGGAGATAAATCCACGGGCCCCAGCCACTTCTCATGCTGTTGCAGCTGCTGCCAAAAAGTGATTCCGCAGATGGATGTTGCCGTATATAGACATCATGTTGCGGTATCCTGACTCTGGATTGACTTTGACAGCAGCTGGGCGATGGCGGACTGACTGCCATGGAAGATTCTGGGTCCTTCCCGCGTGGACATCCCGCCGGTTAGCATTCCTATAGCTCGATCTCTCTCTGCAGTGCTCATTCTAGGCATGGTTCTCTCACGTGTGCGCGCGCATGGAATGAAGCGTTTCAAATGCCGCATTTTTGTATTCTCAACTTTGCCCGTCAGCAATGTTATGTTTTCAACCCATATGTACATACCACAAAAACCAAGTTTCACATGTCGGTCGTGTTACTCCTGCAATCAACCGTGCTGATAAAAACAATCATCCGGCAGACTGCTAGACCGTGAAATTGTGTATTCACTTCCAGTACATGGATATGACCTTGCAGTACTTCACCAGGCATTTCTATACCGATGCGTAATTAAAGTCGGTCGGTATATACAAGCTATTCTCACAATGTGTTAACGCACTCCCTAGCTTCATAAAGTTCTGTGGGGCAGGCTTCCTCTATAGAAATCAACCGCAGCAATGGCCAGAAACGTTCTTAAGGTCCAAAGAAGGGACTCATTCATCTCCAAATTACGGGCAAAAATCAACCTTCTATGACAATGTTTATCAGCCTATCATGTAAGAAGCTTTTAATTAAGAATCTGCAAGCGGCGTAAAAACCCGTAAAATCCCCAGCTGTACGCATGGATGCACATCTGGAGTCATCCTTATATGACCACCAGCTGTACACAATGCTACAGTATACATATGTGGAAGTGAACCTCTGTGTTTGAGGCTAATTACACATTTATTGACTCTTCAAATCATCCACACATTTCCAGGGATTCCCCCTGTGGTGAAACTTGTTGAGAACCCAGCATTGCACACTAGCTTGGAGAAGTCACTTGAGCCCCAGACATAATTTTTTGGCTTTGACCTGGTTGGCTGCATGCAGGAGGATCTCACTAAGGACCCAGTGATAGGCTGGGGAAGTGAGAAGTGGCTCTGTGCAGGACGTGACAATTCCTTTGGAAAGCCCAGAACCAGAGCACAGTAGTTTAGCTCTGCATAGTTGGGGAGCCCCATTGGATGGCGGGAAATGCACAAAATGCCACGCGCTTCTTATTCTGAGCTTGGGATCAGATGTGACGATCCTTTAAATGCCAGCCAAGCCGGAGAACCTGGAGCTCATGACTTCAACTCAGCACATTTCGGAATGGCAAAAAAGTCAAAGGGAAAATTTGTATGCACACTACACATGGGGATGTCTGCTTCTCGAAAAACTGAAATCGCATTGTTGTGTAACAGTAGTAACTGGGAATATTGTGGGTAGGGAATGGGAGTGGATAATACCAAGGAGTCTTCAAATTGGTTTTGGCTGCAAAAGAGCGAGAAGCTCAGCAGTCCTAGTTAAACAACAACAACAATAAATCTCCAGGCGTCTCCGATGAAACAAAGAAATAATCGAACTAATGTTACCTCAGGCATATCGGAATAGGTGACTAACACAAGGTTGGGCATGAGGGAGGCCACCTCATCATGTAAAACAAATGGCTACAGAGTCAACCTTTTCTAGAGCATATGAATGTTTTGGTGAGGCTGTTCCCGCAGTCGAGCTTGCGGTAGTGGTGGGTCCATGCTATATAATGATCGATAAGGAAAGTGATGAAGGTGACGATAATGAACAACAAATTCTAATATAAACTGACACCACCAATAGCAAACAATTGCGATGGACAATAGGAATTTCAATATAACACAAAACTGAAAATAAAATGACATTACACACCCTAATTTTAGCCGACAATTAGGTTGAACAGGGTAGACCAAGATGGTGGAAGCAATGAAGTTTAACTGATACTAGTCTCCCATCACCTTTAAAAAATATATTTTAAAAAAAAAGACGATAATTGAGCAATGTCAAGGGCTCCGAACAGGGCCACAAATTTGTTTAAAATAACCATGTTTATTTATAAGGATACTTTTTTTTTATTTATTTATCTATAATTTAGACCATGGTCACTAGTGGGATAATGTTTAGAGAATAGGTTGCTGGAATTGCCGCGTTTTGTTTGTTTTTTTAAAAGGTTTCCTCCGAGCCTCCTGGAAGCTTAGGAGACGCTGTTCTATATATATTTCTCCTTCTAGTGAAGCAATAAACTACCCAGAAGCTGAGGAAATCCACTTTAGAAACACTGAGCTCTCTAAAGATCTTCTTCTTCTTCACGTACCATACCTAGTGGCGTAGGAGATCATGTCTCTCCACAACTTCCTGTCTCCAGTACGATTTATCAATTCTGCTGTTGACTTCTTTCAAAGCCACGATGTCAAACTGTCCAGTATTTGCTCTCTTTGTCTCCCCACTGTCTCTTTTTCCTTCAATCTTACTGGCTGTTACGATATATTAAAGCTTTACTCTTCTCATAAAGTGCCAACAAAAATGTGGATTGTTTCTTTTAAACATGAAATAAGTTTCCTTTGCTCATTGGCCTCTTTCATGACATCCTCATTACTCTTTTTGGCTGTCCATGGTATTTTTAACATTCTTCTGTAAAACCACATCTCTGTGGCCTCTAGTGCCTTCTAAACATCTACTTTGATACAAATTTCTGTTTTCAGGTTTCATAGTAATTGATAATTTAGAGGGGCAAAGTCTTTTACAGACAGGGGGTATGATGTGCTGGTGTTGTGGGTAGTGGGTTTCCCCCTTGCTTCACCCTAGGCCTAGTGAATTCTTGTTCATGAAATGAGCGACCATTGCGGTGTTAGTCTCTTGGCCTAGCAAAACCTCTCATACCCCAAGATCGTTGTGCGTGGTGAAGAGCCACACCCTCCTCGAGGTAGTCCTGGTAACTGAGGGTGCGAATCCTCAGGCTAAACACAACGGATCTAGAGGAGCAAACCTCGATAATAAAACCGGTGCACTACACCGTACACGCCCTCTGTGGGTGGGAAGGAGCCAGATGGATACTGAACAAGTCTTGGGAGTGGGAACGAGTGTGGACTGCTCCCTGAAGATCGGAACCCATCGTACAGGCACAGAGACTCAGGACTTGACGATCCTATTGCCTTCAACTCTTGGTCACATGCCTAGAGCCTCGGAGAACTCGGCGTAACCAGCAGGCAATTTGGTGGCGGGGAAAGAGCACTGTGAGCCCTACCTTGGCTACGTATCACAAGGAGACGCAGAAACACCCCCTTTATCTCCCCCAGAGCTGGCACAGTACACTTCTGGCTTCTACCCGGGGCGGTAGGAAATCCACATCAAACCTGGCAGAGCAAGTCCTCCATCAGATGCGGCCGATGCTGGGCCCACTGGCGCGTGGACACGTCCCGATCCCCATCGAGACTTGCCCGGGGAGCCCACCCCGGCTCAAAGAAGCAGAGAAGGCCACTCTCCAAACCTCCGATGTCTTGCGGGCAGTGTTAGGATGTGCAAGAACATGGACAGGAAGACTCCACAACTTCCCCACTGAAGACACGCCCACGGCGACCGTTGCCTCTATTGGCTGTGTGTGGTGTACCCGGAAACGGGGCCTCCCAGTACTGAGGCACAGTTAAGTCCCCGATGTCACTTATCGGTGCAGAGTTGAGAGAGATGGCTGAGCATCACAATCCCCCCTGTGTTGAAGCATGATGAGAACCCAGCATTGCACACTGAGCTTGGGGGGATCACTTGGGCACCAGACTTAATACTGGCTCTTGACTAGATGGCCGCATGCAGGAGATTTCTACAATGGAGGGTTGGCAGGTGGTGGGTATCTGGAAGTGGCTCTGTGCAGGACGTGAGGATTCCTTGGGAGAGCCCAGAACCAGAGCACAGCATTGTGCAAGCTCCAGTTGGAGAGCCCCCTGGATGACTGGGAATGCACAGTGTGCTACCCCACCTATCCCCAACTGCTAACTTAGAACCAGAAGTGGGGTCCTCTGTATGCGTGCCAGGCCAGGATAAAATGCCTGGGAAAGAGACTGGAGCTCAGAACTCCCTAACTCAAAGTAGCAGGATGGCAGAAAAGCCATGGGAAAGACAGGGCTATTTTGAAGATAACGCAACCATATTTTCACCATACGAGCTCGGACGCCGCCTCGGTAAACAAGGTCCGCGCAGAGCAGTGACACCCCCAGGCTGCTTGCGAATAGTCTACTACTGGGAACATAAACAGATTAGGGATGAGCCCACTCTCCCGTTGAACAGGTGCTAAAGTCATAGATACTGGGCCAGAAGGCGCACCGGAAACCACAGTATCACGCAACTCGCTTTTTTTTTTTCTATGGAGAGTACACCGTCAAATAAATCTCGTACTGGTGCTCGCCCTGTGGAGCTCCACCAGGCAGGTGCAGTGCCGGGCTCTGAGCCTCGACAGAGCCCACCCTCAGCTACTGGAGGACCCTCTAGACCGTCTTGTGGAGTCAGCAGACGGCGGAGGAGAACTACTGACCAAAACAAAACAGAAAAAGAGAAAACCAGAGTGCCACTTGTCATGATGCACTGGAATGCAGAGGGAGTGAACAGCAAGCAGGCTGGATACAGCAAAAAGACAGAGCTGGAAAACATCTTGTATGAGAAGCAAGTCAGTGTTTGCTGTATCCAAGAGACTCACTTGAAAGCAGATCAAACCTTTAAAATAAGGGGATATCAATGCTTCAGATCCGACAGAAAAGATAGACGAAAAGGAGGAGTACTTACTCTTGTAAGGAATAACATTCCTGCACACGAAAGGAAAACCTTCATGGATGGAGCAGAATATCAGCTGTTGCAGATAAAGGTAGACAAGATGGAAATAGAACTCCTGAACTATTACTGTCCGAACAACAAACCCCTGAGTCTCAGCTCTATACAGGTACCAGCCACCAACTTTATAGCAGTTGGAGACTTTAATAGCCACTCCCAGAGCTGGGGCTATAACCATCTGGATCACAGAGGTGAAGAGGTTGAAACTTGGCAAGATGATCACTCCCTAATCCTAGTCAATAATGCCACAGATACTCCTACCTTCTACTCCAGAGGATGGCACACAACTTCAACACCAGATCTTGCCTTCTCCACACCAGATATAGCTGGATCTATTAGTAGAGAAGTAGGAGACCAACTAGGGGGAAGCGACCATCGCCCAATCTTTCTTACTGTCCAGAGTGCAACTCTCAGTACAGGCCCAGCCATTACAAGATGGAACTACAAAAATGCCAACTGGGGTTTATTCAAGCATCAGGTGAACACGCTGCTGTCTACCCTCAAGGTACAGAACAGAGACATTAATGAAGTGGTAAAAGACTTCAACAGATGCATACTACAATTGCAAAAGAAACCATTCCAAAAGGATGCCGGCGTAACTACATACCATACTGGTCCAGCACACTCCAAGAACGTCAGGAAGCTATGGACAGGGCTAGAAAAGACGCAGAGTCTCAGCCTTCACTTGAAACTCACAACAAATGGAAAAAGGCTGTAGCAGAGTTTCAGAGAACAAAGCTAGAAGTAAAACGGAAAAGCTGGAGAACTAAAACGGCATCGCTGAACCTTGAGAAAGACGGCAGGAAACTTTGGAGATTAGTCAAGTCTCTAAATGAAGAGCGTTCCTCACCTAGGCAGACTATCACATTGGATGAAGGTGGCAAACTTTTCAGAGGAAAACAAGCTGCAGACTTGTTTGCTAGAAGATACAGTTCAGAAAGCAACTTACCCATTAACATAGATCATCAGAGAGAGATAAGAAAAGAAATACTGGCAACCATGGGACAGACAGATACTCCTGCCCCAATGAGGGAACCCATCACACTAGGAGAACTACAGAAGGCTATTTCCAAGCTTAAGTTTCAAAAGTCACCCGGCCCAGACAAAATCAGCAACGAAATGCTAGTAAATCTGAGCTCAGCAGCAAAGACAAAACTGCTTGAGATATTCAACCACAGCTGGTTGAAAGGAACGGTACCCCAAGTATGGAGAGAAGCCATCACAATACCCATACTAAAGAAAGGGAAATGTAAGACCGAGGCTGCAAGTTACCGGCCAATCAGTCTCACAAGCTGTGTTGGGAAGACTATGGAGCGAATAGTCAACCACAGATTGAAATGGTATTTAGAGTCTGAGCAGATCCTGGTGCCGGAACAAGCTGGATTTAGAGAATGCTACAGTATAGAAGACCAAGTTACTTACTTGTCTCAAGCAATAGAAGATGCCTTCCAGGAGAAGAAAAAGGTCCTAACGATCTGGGTCGACTTCAAGCAGGCCTTTGACAAGGTGTGGAAAGATGGCCTCATTGCAAAACTTAGGAGAAGTGGAATCCAAGGCAACATGATGAAATGGATCCAGTCATACTTGCATAACAGGAGAACTAGAGTGACTCTTGACGGTCTGCAGAGCAGAAAAGTGTTGCTCCATCAGGGGGTACCTCAAGGAGGAGTAATTTCCCCAACACTCTTCCTTGTTTACATCAATGACCTGGTGAAAGATCTCCCTGCAGGAGTTAAAGCTGCCTTATATTCAGATGACCTAGTACTCTGGTGCGCTGATGAAAATGTCACCACAGCAAATTATAGAATGCAGCGGGCAGCAGACATGCTAGTGTCATGGGCAGAGAAATGGCTTATCACAATAAACACAGACAAAACCTCCACAACACTGTTCTCCCTCGCCCCCAAGGACAAATCAGCTAACATACACCTAGGGACAACCGTGATCAAGGAAGAAAGCTACCCCACCTATCTTGGGGTGACATTTGACCAAAGGCTTACATGGAATAAGCATATTGAAAATGCAGAAGGAAAGGCCCGAAGACGACTAGGCATACTCAGAAAATTAGCAGGTACCAACTGGGGAGCAAATGAACGAAATCTAAAGAAGATTTACAATGGAGTAATAAGACCACACTTAGAGTTTAGCTCAGCAGCATGGTCATCAGCTGCTAACTCACATCGGCAGTCTTTGGACAAGGTGCAAAATCAAGCTCTCAGGCTCATTACAGGAGCCATGAAAACTACACCAATAACAGAGATGCAGAAGGTTGCTGGATTACAGACATTGTCCCATAGAAGAGACACAAAAACCATGATCCACATGGAAAAGTACAACAGTATGCCAATGCACCCAATGAAGGCAAGACTAGATGATCTGGCATTGGGACGTCTAAAGCGTAGCAGCTTTGTGCATCGGGGGAAAAGACTTATAAGACAGCATCAAGAAACGTACGTCTAAGTATGACAAATGAATTTCCCTGACTCGATGGATGTTTATTGCTACAGAATATTGGCCTCTCATAACTTTAGAACCCCTGATCATCTGTTGTAACTTTTACCGGCATGCAGCGGTACCATCAAAGAACAGGCTGATCTTCAGAATTCAACGTGGAGCGGCCGCGATCTAAAGAATCAGGGACTTGCAGCTCACAGAGTTAGCTTCTCGGGAAATTTTCGCACTCTCATGCTAGAAGCCTGAGACGGAAGAAAATCGGTAGACCGGGGAAAACGAAGGAATTACAGCGATTAACACATCGGCGAGGTACCCCGGATTTTGCTCAAGTTCAAGAAAGGTGCGAAAATTTAACACGCCCTATTCAAGTTACATTCGATAAGTATAAATAGAGTACTCCGAGAAACTGCATTTTATCGTTCGCTCTGACAGAATCCTAGTTGCACTAGCATAGTCGGATTCCTGCTGGATTTCATCTACCTTCGTGACTATTGGAGTGTATTCTTTCTGTGCAGACGGTAATTTATACATTAGCTTCGAGTGATCAGTGGTCGAGTTATTTCAATTGATTTCAATGGATTGTGGTGTAAATTTAACCTTATTAAATAAACCCATTTTCAAAGTTCTAGTGCAAACTAATGTTACAGCTAAAAGTATTTCCTAATACAATTGACGCGTAAATTTATTTTGCAGACGTTAAAGAGAATTATAACTTTAATACAGTTTAGTTCTGTATAGATAGATGTGCTTTTAATTATTTTTAACTCACGGGAAGTTTTCCTGATTTGTTAATTTACGACGCTAATAAGTAAATAGGCTAACTGTAATTTATCGCGTCAGATTATAATATGATTTGTAATGCATTTCTTGTTTTGATTATCTTTCATTCAGAACGATCATTCAACCTGCATCCCAGCAATTATTAATTATATACAGAGTTCTGCCAAACTCAATTCGATAACTCCAGTAACATATGAACTTTTTAAAGCTAAACTTGTGGCGACCTGTAATGGGCCCCGCTCCTCTGAACGTAACTGAGAATAAAGCCATTCAAGAAACACTTTAAAAATACTAGTTCATATAGAGTCCTTAAAGAAAACTGGAAGCAGAACATGTTTTATTCACTGCCCCTATTTGTGAAGAAAAAACATCGATCTACTTGAACACTGTCTGTCACGTATATTCAGTGGAGTTTACTCCCTTCCCCCCCCCCCTTCCCCCCCCCCCCCCCCGAAGAAGAACTTACCTCAGTGTTTTTTCTTAACTTGTGACATTACGGAAAAAGGAAGTTATCTCCACCAGCTGTGCCAATTTTAGGAACCACACCATACCTCACGCCTAGCCAAGTGCCTGTGACATTCTTTAGGAACTTTATCTAATAAATAAACAGTACCGTTAAACTTCAACGTCCAGCGATTTCGGGACACTTTGTTAACTTCAACAAACCCCAAATCTGGGGCTGTACACGGAAGAAAATACTTTTACCTAAGCCAAGGTTTAGTGCTGTTTTTGATGTATTTCCTATGAAGTGCCAGAATTCACCTTTCGGTAAGTCTGCGTGTGTGTTTGTGGGGATGGCCAGCCCTAGTATGTTTTTTTGAATGAAAGGAGATTTATCTTTTCTTTACCCTTTTAATTAGTTCGACATTGTACTAAGGTGCATTATATTCCTTGTACGGGATCTCTCCTAGCGGGATCGGGTAACTGTGTTCCTTCCCCCTCCCGTAAAATTTGTTGATTTAAAGGGAGACAATTGAGACCCTAGCTTTTCCTCTAACCCACCCCCCCTTTTCTGTAACCCCTTGCCTCAGAGTAATAAATTTACCAGTGGGTTAAATTGCCTATCTCTGATCATACCCCCCCCCCCCCTTCTTGTCTTTGGGACCGGGTTTTGTCTGTTAGTAAATATAAACGGGAAACGGTGGATGGGATATTTCTCCTCAAAAACCCCTCTTCCCTTGTTATATTTGTATTCTGTAACCTTTGATTTTTGACTGTAAATGTACAATTATGTGTGAGTCCTTTATGATAATAAAGGTATTAATCATTAATTGTGTTGGTTGTCGGTTGGCCTAAAACTCCAAACATTTCCATCTGTGTAGGCTGTATTCATGTACGTTGAGCGACTGGAACTGACAAACAATTGTTTGTGCAGAAGAGAGATAGGAGTAGTCTGGGAGAAAACAGATATTGTCGTAATAAGAGACTGTCCTTGCTCCTTCTCAGCGCTTGTGAATCTACTACCTCATTCTCCCAAATCCTTATTCTCACAGAGCCTTCAATATCACTTTACACTCTAAAGGGACCAATATTCATCAGCACCCTCTCAGATAAAAATTACGACAATATATGGTTAGCTCGTTCGAGATTCTGAACTTAGTTAAAATAGAGTGTGGTTGATTGTCTTTGTGAAGTAGGGTATAATCTTTAAAAGTATTACTTCCCCTAGACCAAGCCGTTCAGTATTTTGGGCCAACCACACAATAATTAAGACAGGTTTGTTTTTCCACAGGAACAGGCAGTTAGTGATAATAAAAGATTGTCACATTTGTATTCTCTGGCAGAGGGAATTGAAAATTTTGGTTATATAATTGCTGGGACTGCGTGATTGTTTTACAATCACTAAAGGTTATGAAGCGTTTGAGTTGAGCTAAGCTAAAGACGGATTGTTCTGATTTTTTAAAATTAAGTTAACTACGTCTCATCTCAAAAATTGTCTTCAGGGACGGAGTTTGTTGTTAGAGAATTAACATTTTCTGGGAAAATTATTTTTTTTGTTCCTTTTAAATTGTTTAATATAAATTTTTCTCTACTGTTAGTAAGAGTAGATTCTTTTCTAGTGTAACTTACCATTTAATTGGCATAGTTGCTTGCGTTACGAGTCTTAAGTGACAATAATAGCGGCGATAAGTTAACACACGAGGTCATTCAGTAAATTTTTTTACTTTGTTTTTCTCGTAGCGGCTTTGAGTTTTTCCCCTTCTTGTTCCATCTTACTATTCTCTAGTCTTAGAAGCATCCAGTTCTTTGACAATGGCTGAGAGAATTAGGATAAGATCCATTTTGAGACAGGAAGCGAAAGACTCAGGATTAGACACAGAAGCCGCGAATCTGTTTATCACCCAGAAACTGCAAATATATGACGCGGAGCAACAAAGAGCAGAAGCAGAGAGGAAGGAAGAGAAACAAAGGGCAGAAGCTGAGAGGAAGGAAGAAAAAGAGAGAGAAGAGAGGGCAGAAGCTAGGAAGAAGGAAGCGGACGATCGTCATTTGGAACAGAAGAAAATTGAGGCAGAAATGGAAGCCCGCAGAGAGAGAGAAAGAGAGAGGGAAAGACAACATGAATTAGCGCTCAAGGCTTTAGAGAGTCGGAGTGCCTCTACTTCAAATAATGGAGAGCCGTCTTCGCCCCAGTCTCAAACAATGGATCTCTCCAGCACTCAGTCTGCCCAATTAACTGCGATGTCTTTTGCTTTAGAGTCTTTTCCTAGCCCTAACGAAAAAATTGACAGCTACCTAGAAAAATTCGAAAGGCTCGCAAATATGTATGGGTTAGAGAGTTCCCGCTGGGCACTGAAACTTTCAACGTCACTAAAAGCGAATGCTTATGACGTATACACAAAGCTGGGACCGAACCAACATGATTACGACATGCTTAAGAAGGCCTTGCTAGAAAGGTTCGAAATGACCGCCCGAAAATTTCTGCAAATGTTCAGAAACAGCCGAAAAGAGAGCACGGAAACATTCCCACAATTCTCTTCACGTCTCACGGGCTATTTGACAAAGTGCATTGAATTATCTGACCTACCTCTTACATATGAGGGACTACTTGAACTTGTTCTTGTGGAACAGATAAAGGCAACTCTGTCAAACGAAACCCGTAGATTTTTGGCTGAACAGGGCGCAGTCAGGCTTGAGGACATACTCAATAAGGCCGAACGCTATACCAATGCAATGGCCGAACTTCCCAGCACTAAACGTAAACCCACAGATGAGCCATCTCGTAAACAAAATCTAGAGCAGTCACCCTATTCCTCTAATTCCTCTCAGAATTATAACCAACGAGAAAATAATACCCAGAGACCTCCCCAGGAAAAATCGAAATTCTACAAAACCCGATACCCCCCCAACAACAATTCTGATCAACCCACCAAGCCTACGTGGCAGCGCGGCCACCAAGGTCAAGGAAAAGGAAAGACCCCTACACCAGGAACGTCTGATCAGGGCAAACAAACCGGTCCAAACCGCGTTGGATGTTTGCATACAGCCTCGAAAGGTAGAGTCAATGTCAGTGATTCTCAACCTGAGGGGGACCGACTCTCAACTCGAGGAACTGTAATTTTGAATGGTACCTCAACCACTTGTCTCTTTGACACTGGATTAAGTTTTAGTTGTATTGTTGCTAGACACCTAGTCAAACCAGGTCAGGAGACAGAGGAAACCGTCAAACTTAGTGGAGTGTTTAAGAGTGATGCGCCCAGGACGCTGCCTATCGCACTGGTAGAAATACACTCTGACTTTGTCAGAGGAGTTATAAAAGCGGCCATTATGGATGATCCTATCTACCCAGTTATCCTGGGATGTAGATATGTGTTTATTGGGAGACCAAAGGAGCCGATTGTGGCAGCGGTAACCACAAGAGGGCAAGCCAAGAAGGAGAGGGAGCCTGCGCCAAATTTGTTGCCGAACGAACTGAAGGAGGCGCAACAAAAGGACCCTACTCTGGAGCTCTGCTTTAAAAAACTGCCCATGGCTAAGGACCCCAGACACAACGGAGACATCTTTTCTAAGGATGGCGTATTGCATCGTAGAACGGGCAACCCGGACACGGGGAATAACCAGCTCCTAGTACCGACGCAGTACCGAAGCCAGATCTTAGAGATGGGGCACTCTCTTCCCTTTAGCGGACATATGGGGCAAAACGCCACTATTCAGCGAATAAAAACCCACTATTGGTGGCCAGGAATGAACTCTGACATTATCAGGTATGTGAAATCCTGCGCCCAGTGCCAACGGGTAGCACCCAAGCACTTGACACCCCCAGTACCCATGGGGCAAATGCCAATAGTAGGGACTCCATTTGAACGGGTTGCTGTCGACATCATTGGACCCTTGGAAAGGACCAAAAGAAAGCACAGGTTCATCCTGACTTTAGTCGACACTTGCACAATGTGGGCCGAAGCTGTACCGCTAACATGCATAGATTCCAAGCATGTTGCAGAAGCCCTCGTGCAAATCTTTACACGGTTGGGATTCCCTCAACAAGTTTTGACGGACAATGGATCCCAATTCCGTAGCCTGTTAATGGAGGAGATCTTTAAGATCTTGAGGGCCAAACATATCCACACAAGTCCCTACCATCCGGCCGGAAATGGGCTCGTGGAACGTTTTAATGGCAGCCTCACCACCATGTTACGTAAGCTGGGTCAGGAGAAACCGGAAGACTGGGACCTATATATATCGGCTGCCTTATTCGCCTACCGAGAGGTTCCCCAAGCGTCTACGGGATTCCCGCCTGCTACACTTTTATTTGGCAGACCTATAAAGGGGCCATTAGAAGCCTTACTTCGGTCCCTGACAGACCAAAAGGCTGACGAGACAGTCGTCTCTGCAAGCAAGTATGTATCTGAGCTCAAGGAAAGGCTAAAGCTAGGATGGGATCTAGCTACAACCAACCTTACGAAAGCCCGCGCTAAACACGCTAAAAGATACAACAAAGCTGCAAAAGAGAGAGAGCTCCAACCAGGGGAGAAAGTTTTGTTGCTACTCCCAACCGGAAGCAATAAACTTCGCATCGGATGGCAGGGGCCGTTTACCGTCCTTAAAAAGATCTCACGTACCAATTACAAGATCTCCATCAAAGGAAAGGAGAAGGTCTTCCACATAAATCTGCTAAAGAAATATTTGGAAAGACCGGTGCCATCCTCCGAGCATCTCCTGGCTGTCGCCATAGCAACGGAAGACGAGGAAGATGATGATGGTTGCATGGAGTATCCACTGCAACCCACAGAATCCTTTAAAGATGTCAAGTTCGGCGACAATCTCTCACCAGAACAACAAAAAGAAACCAGGGCTCTACTAAAACAGTACAGTGCAGTCTTAACGGATGTACCTGGTCGAACAAATCTCATTGAATTTGATATGAAATTAACAAACGAGACCCCTGTTCAAACCAGAGTTTACCCCATCCCGTACGCTAAAGCGGATGCACTTCGCGGAGAAATAGACAAGCTGCGTCAGGCAGGAATTATCAGTGAGTCTACATCTCCTTACAGCTCGAGTGTAGTGCTGTTGCAGAAGCCCAATAAGGAAGTTCGGCTGTGCATTGATTACAGATTGCTAAACGCTGTAACGGAATTCCAGCCCGAACCTCTCCAAACTGTTTCTGAGTTGTTCACCAAGCTCAGCAAAGCAAAGATCTTCTCCAAGATTGACCTCAGTAAAGGTTATTATCAAATACCAGTCAAGGAGGAAATTAAACCTTTGTTAGCTTTCAGCACTAGCGAAGGACATTACACATTTAATGTGATGCCGTTCGGATTGCATAACGCACCAGGAGTGTTCACCAGGATGATGAGGAAGCTTCTAGAGCCTTTGCAAAGTCCCCATATCCATAATTTCATGGATGACATAAATTGCATCGGAAACCTATGAAGAACATATTGCTACGGTTGCTATGCTCCTCAGGAGACTACAGGAAACGGGTCTCACAGCCAGACCTAGCAAATGTCTCATCGGGTTTGAACAGTTAGACTTCCTGGGGCACACTATTTCTCACGGATGCAGTTGGCCTATTAAGAAGAACGTGGAGAAAATTGTGGCAGCAAAAAGACCCCGAACGAAGAAAGACGTACGTTCCTTCATATCGCTATGTGCATACTATCAGAAGTACATCCAGAACTTCAACGGACTGACGGCACCTCTGACTGACCTCACCAAGAAAGGTTGTCCTGATAAGGTCATATGGGATCAAAAGTGCGAACACGCGTATAGCACTTTGAAAGGACAGTTGTCGGCATACCCCATCCTAAGGTTACCTGACCTTAAGAAACCTTTCATACTGAGAGTTGATGCGTCAGGTCAGGGCATCGGGTCAACATTGCTGCAAGCCGATGACAGTGACCTGAACATGCTATTTCCAGTTGCCTATGGCAGTCGGAAACTAAATAAAGCGGAACGCAACTACAGTGTCGTTGAAAGAGAATGTCTCGCTCTGATTCATGGCATCACACGCCATCATGAGTTTCTGTATGGTACTTCTTTCACGGTGCAAACAGACCATGCTCCACTAGCTTTCCTGGGGGCCAAGAAGGAATTCAACGCAAGGATAATGCGTTGGGCCTTGCTATTGAGTGTTTATTCCTTCAAAGTGGAATATATTCCAGGAAAACAGAATGTCGGAGCTGACTTCTTGAGTAGAAACTGGACCATGGAGGAAGAGGAGAAAATCGACGATGCCAATCACCCAAAAGCTACCGATCAGGGCAGCTTCATTGTCATAAATGAAACATGAAAACGAGTTTCCATGTCTCAAAAGTGGGGACGATTGTGACGTACGTCTAAGTATGACAAATGAATTTCCCTGACTCGATGGATGATAACAGAATATTGGCATGTCATAACTTTAGAACCCCTGATCATCTGTTGTAACTTTTACCGGCATGCAGCGGTACCATCAAAGAACAGGCTGATCTTCAGAATTCAACGTGGAGCGGCCGCGATCTAAAGAATCAGGGACTTGCAGCTCACAGAGTTAGCTTCTCGGGAAATTTTCGCACTCTCATGCTAGAAGCCTGAGACGGAAGAAAATCGGTAGACCGGGGAAAACGAAGGAATTGCAGCGATTAACACATCGGCGAGGTACCCCGGATTTTGCTCAAGTTCAAGAAAGGTGCGAAAATTTAACACGCCCTATTCAAGTTACATTCGATAAGTATAAATAGAGTACTCCGAGAAACTGCATTTTATCGTTCGCTCTGACAGAATCCTAGTTGCACTAGCATAGTCGGATTCCTGCTGGATTTCATCTACCTTCGTGACTATTGGAGTGTATTCTTTCTGTGCAGACGGTAATTTATACATTAGCTTCGAGTGATCAGTGGTCGAGTTATTTCAATTGATTTCAATGGATTGTGGTGTAAATTTAACCTTATTAATTAAACCCATTTTCAAAGTTCTAGTGCAAACTAATGTTACAGCTAAAAGTATTTCCTAATACAATGGACGCGTAAATTTATTTTGCAGACGTTAAAGAGAATTATAACTTTAATACAGTTTAGTTCTGTATAGATAGATGTGCTTTTAATTGTTTTAACTCACGGGAAGTTTTCCTGATTTGTTAATTGACGACGCTAATAAGTAAATAGGCTAACTGTAATTTATCGCGTCAGATTATAATATGATTTGTAATGCATTTCTTGTTTTGATTATCTTTCATTCAGAACGATCATTCAACCTGCATCCCAGCAATTATTAATTATATACAGAGTTCTGCCAAACTCAATTCGATAACTCCAGTAACATATGAACTTTTTAAAGCTAAACTTGTGGCGACCTGTAATGGGCCCCGCTCCTCTGAACGTAACTGAGAATAAAGCCATTCAAGAAACACTTTAAAAATACTAGTTCATATAGAGTCCTTAAAGAAAACTGGAAGCAGAACATATTTTATTCACTGCCCCTATTTGTGAAGAAAAAACATCGATCTACTTGAACACTGTCTGTCACGTATATTCAGTGGAGTTTACTCCCCCGCCCCCCCCCCCCCCCCCCCCCCAAAGAAGAACTTACCTCAGTGTTTTTCTTAACTTGTGACATTACGGAAAAAGGAAGTTATCTCCACCAGCTGTGCCAATTTTAGGAACCACACCATACCTCACGCCTAGCCAAGTGCCTGTGACATTCTTTAGGAACTTTATCTAATAAATAAACAGTACCGTTAAACTTCAACGTCCAGCGATTTCGGGACACTTTGTTAACTTCAACAAACCCCAAATCTGGGGCTGTACACGGAAGAAAATACTTTTACCTAAGCCAAGGTTTAGTGCTGTTTTTGATGTATTTCCTATGAAGTGCCAGAATTCACCTTTCGGTAAGTCTGCGTGTGTGTTTGTGGGGATGGCCAGCCCTAGTATGTTTTTTTGAATGAAAGGAGATTTATCTTTTCTTTACCCTTTTAATTAGTTCGACATTGTACTAAGGTGCATTATATTCCTTGTACGGGATTTCTCCTAGCGGGATCGGGTAACTGTGTTTCTTCCCCCTCCCGTAAAATTTGTTGATTTAAAGGGAGACAATTGAGACCCTAGCTTTTCCTCTAACCCCCCCCCCCCCCTTTTTCTGTAACCCCTTGCCTCAGAGTAATAACTTTACCAGTGGGTTAAATTGCCTATCTCTGATCATCCCCCCCCCCCCTTTCTTGTCTTTGGGACCGGGTTTTGTCTGTTAGTAAATATAAACGGGAAACGGTGGATGGGATATTTCTCCTCAAAAACCCCTCTTCCCTTGTTATATTTGTATTCTGTAACCTTTGATTTTTGACTGTAAATGTACAATTATGTGTGAGTCCTTTATGATAATAAAGGTATTAATCATTAATTGTGTTGGTTGTCGGTTGGCCTAAAACTCCAAACATTTCCATCTGTGTAGGCTGTATTCATGTACGTTGAGCGACTGGAACTGACAAACAATTGTTTGTGCAGAAGAGAGATAGGAGTAGTCTGGGAGAAAACAGATATTGTCGTAATAAGAGACTGTCCTTGCTCCTTCCCAGCGCTTGTGAATCTACTACCTCATTCTCCCAAATCCTTATTCTCACAGAGCCTTCAATATCACTTTACACTCTAAAGGGACCAATATTCATCAGCACCCTCTCAGATAAAAATTACGACAGCAGGCCAGCAGTGCCCTCCAAATTAATACATCAGTCAGTGGTCTCACAAGTGGATGTGAGTATAATGATCTGCAAAAACGAACTGCTACATTGAGTATGATCCAAGAAAGCTATCCCGATCAATCATGGATACATGCCTATACAGATGGATCAGCAACTAATGCTGTTAGGAATGGAGGTGCCGGTATCTTTATCTCATATCCTGACAACCACTATGAGACTAGGCACATTCCCACTGGTAAATTCTGTTCCAACTATACAGCTGAGGTTCAAGCTCTAGAGCAAGCTGCAAATATGATTTATAACACCAACTCTGACTGCCACCAGGTAGTCATCTTCACAGATGCACTGTCTGTCCTGCAAGCTCTCAAGGGTGGTAAACTCCCGCATCTGAGAAATGAACTAAACAAGGTAGCTGCCAAAAAGAGAGCCATACTTCAGTGGGTACCATCTCATTGTGGTGTACCCGGAAATGAAAAGGCAGATAAACTTGCAAAAAAGGGAGGAGAATGTAAACAAGAAGATAATGAAGTCACATACTTTGAGAAAAAGAGAGCTATCCAGACTATCAGAAGAGAACAGAACCAACCCAAAGACGACTATCACACTCTCGACCGGCAGGGACAGATAACTATTTTTCGACTCAGGACAGGGCATAACAAACTGAATAAACACATGCACAAGCTACGATTGTCTGCTTCACCACTGTGCACATGTGGATTAAACGAACAAACTGCTGAGCATGTTCTACAGGACTGTCCTCTGTATGACCAGTTAAGAAAGATATACTGGCCCAATGACTCAACACTAAACTCAAAGCTATATGGAGTTAAAGAGGAACTTCAAACAACAGTCGAATTCATCATGAGAACTCGTCTGACGGTGTAATCATCAAAGATGCGATCGCAAGAAGAAGAAGATAATTTAGAATGTGCCACCTGCATGTAACTTCTATCTCTGCCAGACGTTCTACGTCCTGCTATTCCATCAACAGAGAGGTGGACAATTTATACTAAATCATATTTTACAGAATATTAACCTTAAAAAGTTAGTTGCTTATCCTTTACAGGACGTGGCAATCAACCCCAGCTTTTATTGGCTGTTTGTGATTTTTCTAGGCAATTTTTTTTTCATTCAGTAGTTTGCCATTGCTTTCTGAACGGAACGGCGCTTATACCATTGTTAAAAATCCACACAAAGCGATCTGCTACCAAACCGCCTGCTGCAGGTTTCGAACCTGTTATATCTGGATTATGAAACTGCGATCATATCCATTAGGCCACAGACGCCGACATATTAACCTTACTTCAACGAAAAGATAGCTTTATACCATTACTAGAAACTGTACTAAAAACTGACCTACCCAGGGAGCTACAGAACATAATAAAATTGTATATTATCAAAATAAGAACCAACATATAACAACCGGAACAAATGAGAATGAACAAGAAAAAAATAAAATAAATAAATTATAAATAAATTTTAAAAAATTTCCATACAATATCAGTACAAGAATAAAAAGCAAACAAAAAACTACCAATTCAAAAACCAACAAACGTCCAGCAGATACAATTAAAAGGATGTCAATAGCGAGAGAGAGCAATATAGTATCACGGAAGAGTAGGCCTATACATTACAAATACCTTAGACATTAATCTGGACACAGAAATTGACAGTCACCGTGGCAAAGCTGCAGCTACCTTTGCCCGCCTCACATCGCGTGTTTGGAGAAACACCAAACTCACAATGAAGACCGAAGCTGCGGTATATAACGCCTGCGTCACCAGCCTACTTCTGTATGGCAGTGAGACGTGGACAACCTATGCTAAGCAAGAAAGAAGGCTCAATACCTTCCATCTACGGTGTCTATGCAACATCCTCGGCATTTCGTGGATATAAAAAGTGGCAAATGTCGAGGTGTCGGCATGTGCTGGCCTTCAAAGTATGTATACACTACTTAGACAGCGCACACTACGCTGGCTTGGCCATTTCCGCCGAATAGAGGATGATCGTATCCCGAAATGTATCTTCTATGGACAACTGGCAGATCGCAAAAGAACTGTTGGACGACCGCAGCCGAGAATCAAAGATGTATGCAAGAGAGACCTGAGGGCACTGGGCATAAATCCAGAAACTTGGGAGGTGTGACGGTATTGCCTCCCCTGCTTTGCAGTAGTAGTCCAACAGTGGCCAAAACTCAAGAGTATTTATTATAGGCTTCAATGGAGTCTATCTTTACACAAGATTACTCTTGACAGAAATGTAGATAGAAGAGTAGTACAGTTTCTATCACATGGGAGTCTTCACAAGATATTCAGATAAGCGAAAACAATGCTGGCTGTTGCTGAGCACGTTAATTCTGTAATCTGCCGACAACTTTTGTGAAGATTTAAGCAATGGTTTATTCTAGCTCGTTAAGCCCCCACCGCTGAGTTAATCAGTGGAATTATTATAATAATATATAGCTATGTTTAGAGCGTGTGTAGTAATTTGACTGAGATAAACATGTAGTACATCTAAAATGATTGAATCGAAGTTAAATTTGTAACATTACAAATAACAGAATTTAATAATCACTTTAGGTTTAACAGTTTAAAAAAATAATATGAATATTTATGAAAAGGTTTTCATCACTTGAATGGTTTTTGCTAAGAGGTTCAAGTGGCAGCATATAGGTTAACTTTGCTGCCAATGATGATTCTAATCCTCCTTATGAGTTGGTTCTTTTCCACTCTGCTCGCACTCGTCTCTGGTTAAAGTTCAGGCGCCGCACGTTCCCAGAACGTCAAGGAGTAACGGCCAAGCTGGTTCTGCGTCTGTTTATAAGACCATCTTATGATGGCGTCTCGCACAACGTCAGTCCACTTCTACCTTCACTTGTTTCCATAGATACTATGATAGAAGAATAGAAACGAATGCTGTTCTCAGTATTGCGTTTTCCAACCCATAGTGATGGGTTCTTATCTTCCCTTACCACCATCCCATGTCAGAATTTACCCTCGATGAGAATTAAATTTACACAATGGGCTAATCACCTGTTTGTCAGACATTTTGATTGCATGTTTTGCCCAGGAGCCTTGTGTTCTTTGGGTCACCTCAACACCTGTTTACGGGGTAGAAGAGGTTCCGATTAAGAAAGAAAGAAGAAAGAAGAGAATTAAATTTAATCCCTCGGGATAAAACTTCCTTTACATTTAAACTGAATAGCTTTAGCTTTACATTACATTTAAATGGAAAGGTTAAACGTACAGATATAATACGTTTTACATTTACATCTTCACTGTTTCGAAAGTGTTCACAACATAAATTTATTTATGTTTCATTTATATTTACACTTATGGAAAAGTTTGAAACTTCTATTAATTTAAAATGAATATTTTCACATAGACATTTACACCGCTTGAAAGCTTGAAAACTTACATTAATTTTGAAGTGAATATGTTTATAGGGACATTTACACTGCTTTGAAAATGTAAGTATTATACTTAGAATGTACATCATTTCTTTCATCTTTCCCTCCCTGCTCCATAGGGAACCTGGAACTACTTTACGCTTTTAGTTCTCTTTACGAAACTATCAATAAAGCAACCATCAGCCCGTGCAGTGGTGGTTCATGAATCATCATTCTAGATACTAAGGTTGCCAGCCTCAAATTACTTTGACATCCAATAGCGAGTTTTACACATTAAACTTCACATGGTAATATATACATATATATGATAGCTCACATGTTAGTAATAAAATATAAAATGTAAATCACAACTTACACCAATCCTGGCTACAGACTTGTTGCTCACATGAATAAAAGAGACGAATCGTTCTCTTACACGCGTCTGGGATGTCTTTAATTTGACAATAGATGCCCTCTCTGACTCAGTGTTTCCTCAGTTTCCTAGTCCCGGGTTTCCTTATTTAAATGTAGAGATTTCCTGTGCTTTGTAAGTCTTATTTGGTTCTCCAATAAAAGGTCCGGTTAAAAAAAGTAATTCTGAATTTAGTCTTCACTCTGGCGAGCTCTGATGTTATCTTGGCGAGCGTGAAATTCACAGTGACATAAAATTGTGAATTGGTCAGACTATATCTTCCCACTCTTCCCGCGCCTACGTTTGTTTATGGAGTTAAATAAACGCTCCAATCATATTCAAACAGGTCGGGTGGGGTACTTTCAAAATATTTCCGACATGGAACAATTTTGCAAAGGTCACGTCTCCAATATATGGTAATATGCTGTCCGATGCTCTCGTGTACAAACTTACAGACAGATCGGTAAACACACATGACAACATGCCCACATGTGTCACACAGACAGTAATGTTGGTGTATCAAGGATGACCCGGAAGCGCTCATGTCATAAGTTCTGCCTCGTGCACGGGTTATCCTGTGTTTAAGCTTTTATCAAAGCTGCGCCGCGCCCTCGAGGCTGTGATGTATCATATCAGTCGCTCCTTGCAAATGTTTTTAGCAAAGGGACAGGACACGCACAGATGTAATGACTAATCCCTGAGAGGAGTGTACGAAGGAAAATACAAAATATCTGCTACTCAGCAGAAAAATAACGAGGAAAGAAAGGAGGAGAGAAAGAAAAGTGCGATAATTGACAGCACATAATAAAAATCAGTACCAAACATTTATTTTAATAAGCAGTATTACATTACAAACTTCTAATTAGGTAGTCATGTGTCTGATTTACAAAATATACAAAAGTACTGAGTAATATCAAATTAATGAGTGTTCACTCTGAATGAGTGTTTTTCTACTTCACTGTAGACTCATTTTCATGGATCATTAAACAAAATATTAATTAATACTGTTAAACTTACTACTTACTTAGCCATTCCTCTTGTACCGTGAGATGTAGAGGTTTGGAAGAGAGAGCGCCATACTATCCTATCGGCTGTCTTCCTCCTGGCCTTGTTCCATTCTAGTCCTCGGTTCTTCAGAGATTGCCTAATGTTGTCCTCCCAGCGGACTCTGGGTCGTCCTGGAGGTCTGGATCCCTAGCTCTTAGCATCTCATACTTGTTGTGGCAGCCGATCTTCTCCCATTCTGCAGACATGGCCAAACCATCTTATTTAGGACTGTTCTCCTTGGGTCTGCGGGGGTTGAGTTTTTAGGCCTTGACATATAATCTGGTTGCAGACCATGTCTCTTCTTGTTACTTCAACCACCTTTCTCAGATACCTCATTTCTGAGGTCTGGATCTGACTTTTGTGGGTTGTAGTTATTGCCCATGACTCCATCCATACGTCAAGACTGGGTCATAGGTGAAGCGGTATACAGCCATTTTCGTTTTCTTGCCAACTTCAATACTGTTAAAACCAGGTATTATTGTCCATTCCTTAAGCTCTTCGATTTTTCTTTTAGTTAAGACTTCCCTAGGCGCCACTGCTTGAAGTAGGAAAGTCAGCCTTGAATTAAATATATAAGATAATTGTAATGCATGGAGAACACACTAGTATAATAGCAAACGTTGGACAATAAGAAAATATTGCACGAAAAAATACAACCTGAATTTAGTTGCTACAGAAGGATGTTCAAAAGGAGCTAAAAACACAACAGGACAAATGGAGAAATATAGAGAATATGTGACACTCAGAACAGAAGCAAAGAACAAGGTGCTAGCAGCAAAACAGAAGTCCTGGGAAGAATTTGGAGAAAAGCTAGAAAAAGATGCGCAAGAAAACCAGAAATTGTTCTATAAGACCCTAAAGAACCTGAGGAAGGAAAAACAATGCCAAATCAAATTTATAAAGGACAAGCAAGGCAGATTACTTACTGCCCCGAAGGAAGTAATGGAAAGAATATTTCTCAGAACTCCTTAATGGTGAGCAAGGTCAAGCATCAGAAATGATAACCACTAGCACAGAAGAGGAAACCAATGGTGATGAAGATGACATAAAGATGGAAGAACTGAAGGCAGCACTGGAGAAAATCAAGATGGGCAATGCAGCAGGGCATAATGGTATAACACCAGAAATGGTTAAGTACATGGGAGCATCAGGAGACCTATTACTCTTAAGGGTCCTACAGGCAGCGTGGTGCAACAAGACCATACCCAATGATTGGGAGATTGCCATCATAACACCAATTTTCAAAAAGGGTGACAATCGACAATGTGGAAAAAATAAAGGCATATTCCTACTCAGTGTCCCTGGTAAAATCTACTCTAGAATCCTAGAGCAGAGACTCCGACGCCTAGCTGAGCCACAATTGGATGAGGTCTAGTGCGGATTCCGAGCAAACCGAAGTACTCAAGACCTAATCTTCACACTCAGACAGCTGAGTGAAAAGGCCCTTGAGTATAAGAGTGAGATCCATCTTTGTTTCACAGATCTGGAAAAGGCGTTTGCAAAGCTTTGGACACATGCATATACTGATGGTTCAGCAAAAAATGCAGTTGAAAATGGGGGTGCCGGCATCCTCATAAAATTAAAGAATAGAATCCACTCTATGGCAATTGCCACTGGCAAATTCTGCAATAACTTCAGTGCTGAAGCACAAGCCCTAAACAGGCAGCTGAAACTCTTATTGAATGCAAAGCACAGGCGGAAAAACAGATAGTAATCTGTACAGATGCCCTCTCAGTAATATCAGTGCTGAAGAGCCACAAAGCTAACGGATTGAAAGATCTGATAATCTCCTTTGAAAGACTGGCCAAATGCTTCAACAAGTGCACTATCCAGTGGATACCAGCCCATTGCAACATACCAGGAAATGAGGAGGCAGACAAACTTGCTAAGGAAGGAGGTGCCTTACAACAAAATGATATAGAGAATCTTACGCAACGGCAAAGACTACTAGAAAGGCTACATTCAAATCCAAATGGGAAAGAGCACCCAGGCCATTTGAAAAATGATGCATATCATCAACTATCCAGGAAAGAACAGGTCATCATTTTTCGGCTACGCACTGGACACAACAGATTGAGATACCATCCATACCACAAATACAAAATTGGTGCAATAGATCTCTGCACCTGCGGTACCAGCCCGATGAATGTCGAACACCTTCTGCAGTACTGCCCAACCTACAGAAATGAACGGAGTAGCATATGGCAACAACACACTTCTGTCACCGAAAAACTGTTTGGAGATGTCGGGAACCTTGAGTTGACTACTGCCTTTATTAGAGTCATAAATGTGGAAGTATGAAGGCGAACGAGGAAGAAGGAAGAAGAAGATAAGCAGCTCTAAAACAAAATCCATGGTGATATCACGAGAAGAAAGAAAACATCAGATTAAGCTGGGAGAACAGGTCCTGGAGCAGGTCGACCACTTTAAATATCTCGGAGCTATTATAGACCGAAAGGGAGTCATCAAAGAAGAGTTGGCCACTCGAAAAGCAGCAACTGGGAGACTTTTTCAGGCCATAAATCGAGGATTCCTCAGCAAGAGAGAGGTTGGTAAGAAAACGAAGATGGCTATATACCGCTCCACCTATGTCCCAGTTTTGACATATGGATGCGAGTCATGGGCAATAACTACAACCCACAAAAGCCAGATCCAAACCTCAGAAATGAGGTATCTGAGGAAGGTGGTTGAAGTAACAAGAAGAGACATGGTCCGCAACCAGACGATACATCAAGGCCTAAAATCCCACCCTCTGCAGACCCAAGTAGAACAGTCCCAACTAATATGGTTCGGTCATGTTTGCAGAATGGGAGAAGATCGGCTACCACGACAAGCATGGGAAACAAAGAGCCAGGGATCCAGACCACCAGGACTACCCAGAGTCCGCTGGGAGGACAACATTAGACAGTCTTTGAAGGACCGAGGACTAGAATGGAACCAGGCCAGGAGGAAGACAGCCGATAGGATAGTCTGGCGCTCTCTCTTCCAAACCTCTACACCTCATGGTAGAAGGGGAACGACTAAGTAAGTAAGTACCAAAAATGTGCCGATACTGCCGGAGAGAACTAAAGATCGTGAAGAGGTCGTCCATTTCGTCACAGATAGATGAAGCTGCCGATCGCACCAAGTGGCGATGCTATCTGCGGCGCCACATCAGATTGGGCGAAAAGAAGCTCACACAACAAGCAGAAGAGATGAGAAAACGTCGAAAGGAAAAAAAGGAAATTAAGCAGCTGAGGGCTTTGACCTCAGGCACGCATTCCCATTGTTAGTTATGACTGAACGGGCTATTATTATTATAGACATTAAACAATGCCACATCAAACAGTAGATAAATTACAGGCTGGAAGAGCCAACACACAAGAAAAACAAAAAAAGTAAAACGCTCTATGGAATGATGTACACTATATACCCAAATTATAACCCACATGGGGTTGAACCGGATATCCCGTGCACGTGACAAAATCAATTTTCAAGTCTATGGTTCAAAAACCAAACTAAACTTTATGCAGTTCACGAATACGGTGAATTTTACCAAGCTAGCTCGTTGGTTTTCAATTGGAACTCTGGAATGAAAAAAAAAAAAACACACTTTTAACTCTGGAGATAAAACGACGAGGACCGAACTCGTCTGAAATTTCTCTACCTTTAAAATTCTTTTACCCCCCCTACCCCCCCCCCCCCCCCCCCGCGGATCGCTTAATGATCTATCAAATCACCCCACGTGATCTACTGGTAGACCAGCCGACCCATGTTGTAGCGTGTGCTCTACCTCAGGGGTTCTCAACTTTTTTTTGTGCTCATGCCCCCCCCCCCCCCTTTCTGAGCCTCCCTTACCTCTGTGGCCCCCCCCCCCCCCCTCTTTCATAGTCGCTGTTAGCTGGAAAACAGATTCTTTACCATCTTATTGTGGTCCCCTAGAAATATAGCATGGCCCCCTCGGAGGCTATGTGACCCACGTTGAGAACTACTGTTCTACCTAACGCACTATAAGACAGCATGACCTCACAGTGTAAAACTGTATAATGTACACATGCCTTAACTCGCTTTCACATGTGACGTCATCGCTATTCTCCTCCGAGCTGTGAATATTTGTGATGACTCACTTTGACTAACTGTGTTCACATCTAGGTTTCTGACAGTGTGTTTGTCTATGTGTATGTGTGAATAAAACAGCGTAAATAAATAAGATGATAATGATGTGTTATGTTATACTGCGAATACCGGCCTTACTCCTATAGTAGAACACCCAAGTGGCAGTTGGGGAATTTGAACACTTGCTTCTAGAAGCGGAGGGAACGGATTCGAAACTACATCGCGTCATGCTATAGTATACTGGTGTAAAACTGGTACCTCACTGTTAATGGTGTGTGTATTTCTTGTTGGAGGTGGTGCGGCTTTGTCGTGCTAATAATGCGAATATTGGTGTCCGACGTATTTATAAAGGCGAATGTCTATGGGTCGTTAAATTCGTTTAGCATGATGGTACCAACACAACAGTAATGACAGGGTCATAAGATGGACCAACTGGGAAGTCAAGCAGGCTGGACTCGTTGTTGAAAAATATATCTTTGACGAGCACATTTATTAGACGAAGACGACGTTAACATCATGGGTAAATACAGCACATCATCATCAAAGGTTTTCATGCAGGAACAAATACGTAGTTAATACATATCATCAAGATGGATATTGACCGATCCCACTAACCGTCACCATCTCAAGGGCGGCGGAAGCTCTGCGGCAAAATGTCCATCTAATCTTAGATTCCATTACAAGACTTGTATAATATTGCAGGACTTCCATAAATATAATGTGTAATGATAAGATAAAACTCCCAGCAGGAGTTTGGAAGCACTAGCGACACGCCATAGTTAGACGTGCCGAAGCCCTGCCAAATACTTGCAAAGGATAAAATGAGTATCTACAAGATACCTAGAAAAGAGCCAGTTCTGGCTAATAGATATATGCTCCACTCAGGGAGATATCAATACATATTTCAGTGTGTCTTCCCGCAACTTGGGACCAAGACACATAACAATATTCATTGAAGACGTCTGTCCATATAAAAGGACATTCGGATCTGCCTCAAGCATCATAGCTGGATGGCAACAGATCGACGCAACAAGCTGCGCTATTCTGTCCAAATATAGTGCACGACGGCGCACAAATAATTACATATACAATTAACTTAGATGTGCTCACACGTGCGTCTATAAAATACTGGACTCACATGTGGGAATCTCAAACACTTTAATCCCCACGCGAAAAGAACTTAACACTCACTCTACCATTGAGTTAAAAAAGGTAAGGGTAGTCCCATAGCAGATATTGCCGTAGGGGAATGAAGTGTTAAAGACTTTACTATACTGGGTCCAGCTTCGATAGGTAGGGTGGCCAGTTTACTTCCTTGCTGCCGCTGCTTTTCTTAACTCAAAAGCAGAGTCAGGTACCCATTTACAGCTGGGTAGACTGAAGCGTGACAACACCGTGTTTCGAACTCGGTACCTTTAGCGCGACAGGCCAAGGCTCTAACCACCTTGCCAATCGGACGATCTTGTGTTAGGGAAGGCAAATGCAACGAGGATTGGAACTGATCACCCCACCTCATAAAACTGAGACATAGTATAGGTGAGGTGAAGTCTCTAACACTTCACTACCCTAAAGCAGTATCTATTATAGGACTATCCTTACCTTTTTACTACTAATAAATAAGTAAATAAATACAGGTAAATAACGGGCATCGCCTTGCTGTGACGGTAAATCACACACACACAAAAGTGCATCATTGGCTGAATTTATTCTCACGACACTCACACAACGACGATAGTACCCCTGAAAGACCAAGACAGTTTAGAGACGCAATTACTAATTTAACTTTCCTATCAGCAAGTATAGACCTAATAAAGGTCGAAATACGCGTGTCCAGTAATGTGTAGTGGAAGGCGAACAACACAGAATGGAATAGACTGGTTGGTTAAAGTCACGTAAACTCTTAAAAAATAATTAAGGATACCTGAGCCCTGTGAGTAATAAATAAATAAGTAAATAAATATAGGATAATTACCAGGCACTCGTTTGACAACAAGGAGGACACTAGACAACAGAAAAGAAATTGAACTGATAGGCTTACTCCTGCAGTATCGCCCTGCCGACTACAACAACTGCAATCAATGCCCCAAAATCAGAGGCACATCTCCAATCCAACCTGCAAGTCTGGAAGGAAGAGCTGGAGAAGAGAGGGATGGTCATAATCAGCTCTAAAACAAAATCCATGGGGATATCACGAGAAGAAAGAAGACATCAGATTAAGCTGGGAGAATAGGTCCTGGAGCAGGTCGACCACTTTAAATACCTCGGAGCTATTGTAGACCGAAAGGGAGGCATCAAAGAAGAGTTAGCCACTCGAAAAGCAGCAGCTGGGAGACTTTTTCAGACCATAAATCGAGGATTCCTCAGCAAGAGAAAGGTTGGTAAGAAAACAAAGATGGCTGTATACCGCTCCACCTATGTCCCAGTCTTGACATATGGATGCGAGTCATGGGCATTAACTACAACCCACCAAAGTCAGATCCAAACCTCAGAAATGAGGTACAGTATCTGAAGAAGGTGGTTGAAGTAACAAGAAGAGACGTGGCCCGCAACCAGACGATACATCAAGGCCTAAAATCCCATCCCCTGCAGACCCAAGTAGAACAGCCCCAACTAAGATGGTTCGGCCATGTCTGCAGAATAGGAGAAGATCGGCTACCACGACAAGCATGGGAAACAAAGAGCCTGGGATCCAGAACCCCAGGACGACCCAGAGTCCGCTGGGAGGACAACATTAGACAATCTTTGAAGAACCGAGGACTAGAATGGAACCAGGCCATGAGGAAGACAGCCGATAGGATAGTCTGGCGCTCTCTCTTCCAAACCTCTACACCTCATGATAGAAGGGGAACGACTAAGTAGTATTAATGCCCCAACCCCTTACCTTTACTCATCATCATCAGTTGCCATCTCCACAACGGAGGTTGGCTGTAATGGATCTCCAACGTCTTCTGTCTCTTGTCTTGGTGGTACACTCTGATAGACTTTTTCCCGTCCATCTCTTGATGTTATCTTCCCACTTATAGCGCTGTCTTCCCCTTGCACGTTTACCTTCAACTCTCCCTTCTGTTATGGTCTTCTGCAAGGTGTTATGCCTTTTTATGTGGCCAAAGTATTTAGCTGCCGAACTTTGACCTCTCTCATTAGTTCTCTTTTCATACCTAGATTTTCTAGGACCTCCTTATTTGTTTTCATCTCTTTCCATGAGATACGCCCCATTCTTCTATATATCCACATTTCAAGAGCCTCAATTCTTTCTTCCAAATGCTTATTCATCGTCCATGTTTCTGCACCATACAGAAATGCAGAATATATATAACACTTTATGATTCTCAGTTTTAATTTATGAGATAACTGTTTGGATGTCAGTATATGTTTCATGTTGTTGAATGTAGCTTTGGCCATTCCTATTCTCTTCTTGATTTCTGTTTCACATCTGCCATCTTCTGTTATTATATGACCAAGATATACGTAGCTCTTGACTTGTTCCAGGATTTTCCCATTTACGCTTATCTTTAATGTGGGTTTATCATCTGTTTTGCTAATTATCATAGTTTTAGTTTTCTCAATATTAATGTCGAGTCCATATTCATGACTTATACTGTTCACTTGCTTCACTAGTTCTTGTAACTCCTGTTCGCTTTCAGCTAACAACACGGTATCATCTGCATATCTAAGGTTGTTTATTGATCTTCCACTGATGTTCAGTCCTGGTATTTCCTGTATCTGTTTGAAAATTTTTTCGGTGTATAAATTAAATAGGCAGGGGGACAGCACACAACCTTGTCTGACACCTCTTTTTATGTCTATGTATGGTGAATAATTCCTTCCCGATCTTACTGTGGCAGTTTGCTCCCAATAAAGGTTACTGAGTATTCTTATATCTTTTCCATCAATACCTATGTCTTTGAGGCATTCAATTATTTTTCTCATGATGGATTCTGTCAAAAGCCTTCTTATAGTCAATGAAGCACATATACATACTTTTTTGGACCTCTGTATATTTTTCTGCTAATCTTCTTAGGCAAAATATTGCCTCTCTTGTTCCACTGTTCTTCTTGGATTTCGCTGTCTACTTTACTTTTTATTCTTTCCTGTATGATTTTGAGCAGTATCTTAATTGCATGACTCATCAGGCTGATTGTTCTGAAGTCTGAACATTCTGTTGCATTTGGTTTTTTGGGCAATGTTATAAAAACTGATGTCTTCATGTCGTGTGGTAAATATCCTGTATTGTATATATCATTGCATATTTCTGTGATTGTATCTATACCAAAGCTCTCCAGAGCTTCTATCATTTCAATGTTTATGTTATCCATGCCTGCTGATCTTCCTTTTTGTATCATATGAATGGCATTCTCTACTTCTGATCTGAGAATGTGTGGGCCTTCATTAGAATCCTTTACTACCACCTTACCATGTGTGTAAGGATTAAAATAACTTTGTTGTATATTAATGAAATCAACTGTAATAATGCTAACACGCGACAGCTGTTTCCACTGCCAGCAAAGGTAGCATAACTCATGACCACAACTGCTGTCGTGTTTATTAAGACACATTCATTACCGCCATGGCTGTTGAGGTTGTTATGGTAAAAACCAATATTGTTGCTGCTACTGCTGCTACTGCTACTACTACTACTGCTGCTACTACTACTACTACTACTACCACTACTACTACTACTACTACTACTACTACTACTACTACTACTACTACTACTACTACTACTACTACTACTACTACTACTACTGCAACTGCTACTACTACTGCTACTACTACTACTACTACTACTACTACTACTACTACTACTGCAACTGCTACTACTACTACTACTACTACTACTACTGCAACTGCTACTACTACTACTACTACTACTACTGCAACTGCTACTACTACTACTACTACTACTACTACTACTACTGCAACTGCTACTACTACTGCAACTGCTACTACTACTACTACTACTACTACTACTACTACTACTACTACTACTACTACTACTACTACTGCAACTGCTACTACTACTACTGCTACTACTACAATGTCTGTTCGGCGGCAAGCGTATTAGGACTTAGCTGCCTTTAGGGAAGTACCCAGGTTTTATTTTTTAATTTGTTTAGATTCTTATGTGTTCTATCTAGCCCTCACTTTCTTTCTTTCCCTTTAGAAGGCCTTGTGGCCGCAACGTTGGCTTATTTCCTTGTCTTTTGTCCTCGTAAGACGAATCACCTTTTCTCGATTTTTTTTTCATACCCATCCACTACTACTGAATGAGAAGAGAATGCTGACGATAGTCAAGACACGCTTGTGAGGAAACATGTTGATAGCCGTACAAGGCAGCTCCTGCTCTAGAATCCCCAGGATAAGAAAAGTAGAAAGAGACCAAAAATACACAGAGAAGAGAACTGGAGACAGAATCGAAAGGGATGAATCAACCAATCAAACAATCAATACCCTTTATTTCCCCAAGGAGCATATGCCTTTAACAAATACATGGCAAGTTCTCCTGTCACGTGCCATCAACTCAAGTTATATCCTTATTTTTCCTCATCATTTTCACTTCTGTCTCCAATTATCTTCTCCGTGTGTTTCTTGATCTACATCGACCCCTCTTACCATGGGGGTTCCAGAACAAGTACTGCTGTATAATGTGAGGGGGTAGCTCTAATGATATGTAATGAAGCACAGAAAGTACTCACAGAATGAGAAGCAGCGGGTCCCAGAATCATAACAGCTAGATTCAAAATAGCTAAAAAGAAAATAAAGATAACATCATCCAATGTTATGCACCAACCAATGACACAGAAGAGACTATGAAAGGGATGAAGGCGACAAGGAAAGATTTTAAGCGGATGGGACTTGGTAAGATGGTTTGACAAGAATTCATTGAAAGCCTTTGTTCATCAACTCTTTGATTCCCGAACAACGCTCAGGCATTGGTCAAATTTGACACCCGTGCCAAAACAACTCTCTGAACGTCGTTTTTAGTCTATCAAGAATTAAAATTACGGCACAGGGTGGAAAATAATTGTGGAGTCACAGAGTTAAGAAGCTGAATGGTACGGACGGTGGTGACGACTACTACTGCTACTTCTACTAATATGTTATGTAAAGAAACGTGTAAAAAAGCTACTAACTTTGCTGCAGTGGCTACAGCAACAACTAGAACAATCGTTACTTCCACTACCAAAACAATAAAGATACCTAACAAAAAAAAAACAACATCAACACTGTGGCGTTGGCGATTGCACACCACATGTCAGAGAATGACCAAGAGTTTGGTGCTGGTAAGCGCGGCACAATAAAGATTTGTCACTATGTGTACTTCGCACATGACGTGAACATGTTTTGGGATAGTAACAGAACAGAGTTGATGTTTACCTTGATGGGTTCGCTTGTGTCATCTACCAGATGGTAGATATTTGAAAAGTGTTCTATGGATAATGTCTTGTAAGACGTCGATGTGTTTGAATATGGAACTAACAAATGAAACGGGATCATATATTACTCATGTGGAATTATGGAATGGGGAATTTGATGAAATTAACCTGCTTTGCAATGCCTTGTCGTGATGTGTAGTCTACGTCATAATAAATGTGGAATTTTGATGGAGTTTTCAAGTCGATATATTTATCGTTGAGTTGGAACGTTGGAAATACCCACGTGGACAATAAAAATATCAATCCTAGACATAATCGAGTAAACGAGCATAATATGGAATTTGACAATATAAACCACGACACCTGTGATAAAATTAACCGTGATACAACGTTAAAATATCTCCAAAGATAAAATGTAGGGATAAAAAGAATGCGTAAGTTACTAGAAGGCATGATCGCCCACGCCGCGGGTCACCACCCGCCATGGAAATTAACTTGTTAGACGTGAAGGCAAAACGTTTACCCTTGAGACGGGATGAGAACGGAGATCAAAAGGAAAAAATATGACTGAACGCGTGCTTGAAACTAGCAAGGCTAAAAAGACGCAATGGGGGAAAAGAATGGCTGAGAGGTATCAGGCAGCCCAGGCAAGGGGGGGGGAGGGGGGGGGGGGGGGGGGGGGGGGGGTGGGGGGGGAAAGGAAAAAAATTCACGTCCCCAAGTTGACACAAAGTAAAGAAATGGACAAAAGGGACCTTAGCTATTATACGCAACAGTCATTTCTTGGACGCTTTTGCGACACTTCGTCCTTTATTTGAATTCAGCGGCAAACGCATTACAGAAGATGCTCGAACATATTTAAAAAAAAACAACTAACCTTGAAAAGTAACTTTTTCTTAATAATAATGTTAGGAATATAAAATCTAGCTGGCCTGATGGCCCACCTTGAGCAGAGAAATAATATGCTTTCATTTATACAGACGGATAGATAATAATGAAGATATTGACAAAAGACTGTGTTGTTCATATCAGCGAGCGACTGCATTGAAACAAAAAATGTCACTATTTTCAAAAAATTGCAGCCTTGAGACTCAAGTGCTAAAATCTAGTTAGAATGAAGAGAAGGGGAATTAGTGGACGGTTGTGGCTAAAAATAACTTTTAAAAGGCAAAATTGTGTAGGGGACGGCAGAGTTGGTTCAAAAAAAACAAGTGTGTTTTTGTAAAAAACACAAGTAGAGACAGACGGACCAACAGACAATAATACATACTTGACTGAGGTATGACTGAATTGACTTTTGGTAGGAGGTTTGAATTTGAAAAGGGGAAGGGCGGTGATTGGCCACCGATAATCATATTATCGGCGCTCAGACGCGCATTTTTGCCATTTAACATAAACTGTCCAAGTAGTAGACGCAGAAATTCTTCAGTGGTGTATTTCCCAAAAGCTAATTGAAATATTTAGAGGGACGCCATACTAGTGCCAGCAGCTCAGCTGAGTTTTGCTAGCAGATACTGAGTTCTATATTCATAATTCTGAACTGTGAGTTTTTTATTTGGCACCAAAGTGGTGTCAAATGCTATGTTGAAACATACAAGTGTGGACCAGTGCAGTCTGGTAATTTTGTCAGAGCAGCCTTTAATTGCACCCAGGCACGGAGAGGTGGGGCCACCAGACTCCTGATATTGCCCCCAAGCACGGAGAGGTGGGCCACCCGATTCCAGCACCAGAACTACTCATTCAAGATACGTGAGCGTCTGGCCTGCTGGACATTCACCAACTTAACTTATTTTCTAACACACCAACTATATTTCCATCAATAAAGGGACAATGTTTAGTAGCCATAGACAGGGAGTGATGAAGTCACCCCAACAGCACATCCACTAATCGCTCTCCCAGATAAATTACAACTATAAACAGCAGTAATATTAACTGTAAAATACAGATGTACACACTTTTCATTTATTATGCCATATATTCATGCATATCATTAATAATTTCTAAACCTTTCATATGTTCTGACCAAAATAAAACCTTGGTTCAGAACAAATAAACTTAAAGAAAATTTACTATCAAAATTTTACACAGCTTGAGTTAGTTCAGTGTGTTTTAAATTTTATTAATATTATTAGACTTATTAAATATCTGTATGTGTGTATGTAATCTATCACAACACATTACATATCAGTACCCTAGAATTTTAACGTAGCCACATTCATTAGTAAAAAAAGATATGCATGAGGCCGTAAGTGGTAGCAAGAAGGGCCTTCTGTAAATTCACAGCTACATTTATCTCAGGAGCCTTCACAGCTGACCTCATGCATCACACTAGGTAAAATCACAACCATACAATACCATCAAATCCACGACATATATTGGGGGCTCATCCGGGATAATTAGCTTAACAGTAATATTAGGATCTCCTGGTGGGAGAATTAAATTAAGGGAACAAATTATAAAAATTAAAAGTGTCCCTTAAAATTAAAAGTGAAATTAAAAGTTGGTGAATCTTCACAGCCAGTGATAATTAATTAGTTAACTGGCTAATTAGAATTATTTTGGACTATAGTAATTAGAACTACCTTAGTGGTTAGAGATTTATCTTGCTCATTGCTAAATTGTCTAAAAAGTATGGCGGAGCTGGCAAAGTTCAGATCAGCTGCTGTGCTAAAGGCAAAGGATATGGGAATGGATGGGCAGGCTTTAATTCAATATGTAACGGCTGAATGTGATAAGTATATTGAACGGGAAGAAAGAAGATTAGAAAAAGAGGCTGAAAGAAAAGTAGAGTCTGAAAGGTTGGCTGAAGAGAAGAGGTTAGAGGCTGAGACTAAGAGGCTGCAGATTGAGGCGGAAGATAAAAAGGCTGAAAGGGAGGCAGAAGATAGAAAGTTGCAAAGGGAGCACGAATTACGACTAAGGGAGCTGGAATTACAAGGCCATGCTCCTGAAAATGGTGCCAGCCCTTTTGCCTCAGATGCTACGCCCAGTCTGGGAGCCTCAACATCAGCTATAGGGTTTCATTTAGACCATTTTGTTGAAAAAGACGATGACATAGAGGGGTACCTAGGACGTTTTGAGTTATTAGCTACTACATATGGGTTAGAGAGAGAGAGAGGTGCAGTTTAAAGTTATCACGGGGACTGAGAGGTACTTCTTATGAAGTCTTCGCAAAAATGAACAGAGAAGACCAAGACAATTATGACATGTTAAAGCAGGCTTTGTTATTAAGGTACGAAAAAAATGGTGAATTTTATCGTAAGAAATTTAGGAATGCCAAGCTGTTGTCTGGGGAGGCATACCACCAATTCTCTGCCAGACTGGAAACCTATTTGGAGAAATGGACGGCTCTGGGGAAGACCCAAGATCTTAAGGAGATGATCATGATAGAGCAATTGAGAGAGTCCATGGCTCCAGACATGAGAAAATTTCTCATGGAACAAGGTGCAGAGAAGTTGGGGGAGGTTTTAAATGTCGCTGAGAGGTATCAGGCAGCCCAGGCAGAGGTAAGTGGCTCTAAAAAGAAGCATATAGAAACTTTTAAAGCTCCACAGCCATTTACTAAATTTGAAAATAGAGAACAGGGTAATAAGGGCAGGACAAACTTTGAACGGCCAAGAAATGACTATCGAGACAGAAAATCACAGTTCAATGACCAAAAATTAAATGAAAGAAAACCGTTGAACCAAGGAAAAAGATGGTGTAAATGGTGCAAGAAAGATAACCATAACACCGAATTTTGTAGAAGGAAACCTTCAAACATTGCTGCAATGAAGTCGGGGACTCAAAGATTAAAGGTTAATCCTAATGGACAGCAGGAACCTTATCACCCCCTAGTTTGTGAGGATGTTATTTGTAATGGGGTCACCATAAGGTGCCTTTATGATACAGGTTTGGATTATGATTCAGTTGTGAAGTCTAGCCTAGTGGACCCAAGTCAGTATACCACAGAAACAGTGGAAATACAAGGGGCAACTAAGGACATACCACTCATGACACTTCCCATCGCAAGTAGTAGACACAGAAATTCTTCAGTGGTGTATTTCCCAAAAGCTAATTGAAATATTTAGAGGGACGCCATACTAGAGCCAGCAGCTTAGCTGAGTTTTGCTAGCAGATACTGTGTTCTATATTCATAATTCTGAACTGGGAGTTTTTTATTTGGCACCAAAGTGGTGTCAAATGCTATGTTGAAACATACAAGTGTGGACCAGTGCAGTCTGGTAATTTTGTCAGAGCAGCCTTTAATTGCCCCCAGGCACGGAGAGGTGGGGCCACCAGACTCCTGATATTGCCCCCAAGCACGGAGAGGTGGGGCCACCCGATTCCAGCACCAGAACTACTCATTCAAGATACGTGAGCGTCTGGCCTGCTGGACATTCACCAACTTAACTTATTTTCTAACACACCAACTATATTTCCATCAATAAAGGGACAATGTTTAGTAGCCATAGACAGGGAGTGATGAAGTCACCCCAACAGCACATCCACTAATCGTTCTCCCAGATAAATTACAACTATAAACAGTAGTAATATTAACTAGTCTTGTAAAATACAGATGTACACACTTTTCATTTATTATGCCATATATTCATGCATATCATTAATAATTTCTAAACCTTTCATATGTTCTGACCAAAATAAAACCTTGGTTCAGAACAAATAAACTTAAAGAAAATTTACTATCAAAATTTTACACAACTTTAGTTAGTTCAGTGTGTTTTAAATTTTATTAATATTATTAGACTTATTAAATATCTGTGTGTGTGTGTATGTAATCTATCACAACACATTACATATCAGTACCCTAGAATTTTAACGTAGCCACATTCATTAGTAAAAAAAGATATGCGTGAGGCCGTAAGTGGTAGCAAGAAGGGCCTTCTGTAAATTCACAGCTACATTTATCTCAGGAGCCTTCACAGCTGACCTCATGCATCACACTAGGTAAAATCACAACCATACAATACCATCAAATCCACGACAACACCACAAACACAAACACACAGTGATGTACAAACACAACAAGAAACACAGCCGTTCCCAGTGCTTTGACTTCATCGTCAAAAAAGAAAAACATTTTGTATTGACATCTTTCCACAATACAAGTGATTTGTGCTCAATATAAGAGATTTGTGTATTGTTTTGTTTTTCGTGATCAGTCTGCTCTTCTGAAGCTCCGCTTCCATGTGTGAGAAAATGTTGGTATTTTGCTAATGAGGGATCACTTCGGGCATTTCATTCATTCAGTCCCCTTTAACTCCCCTAGGAGTCGCTAAGAGGTATGGCGTGCGCCTCGAATTCTGAACGTACCAGGTTCGATTCCCAGTAAAGGGAATATTATTTATGGAAATTTTTGTTTGTTTTCAGAACAAGTTGTCTTAATGATGCCATACTCCCCCCTGGTCTGCTGGTTAGTGAGATTGGATGGCTAGCCTTCTGAGATAAGGGCGAAAAAACAAGGAGGTCCAGTGTGCAAGTTGCGCACGTTAAAAATCCCACGGCAGTTGGAAATCGTAAATCGTAAGGCCGCTGCCGTGGCAATATTTAAAAATTAGAAACCTACCCATCACAGAAATATTTATAGAATATATGTTTCCTGTATACACACATTGGGATCCTAGCCGGGACCACGAAGTACGTGCACTGTGCTGAGATCTTCGTTGTGTGATCTAAGGGAGTAGATCTGAGCACTGATGGAGTTGTCTAAGTGCGTTGAATATAGTCCTTAAAACTAAACCAAACCCTGAGGATCATATGCCTTCAGCGGGCATTTAGTCTTAAGTTTATTGTCCGCTCTTCACGACTCATTCAGGTCTTTATCTGTTCTTCTTCTTTAGGTACTTCTAAATCTTTTAATTTTTTCCGCCTCTTTTGAAACATATTCAAATATAGTGAATATTGCATTATATACAGTTGACATTCAAAAATCCGGCCATCGATAAAATCCGGTTCCTTCAGATTTCCGGCATGGATTTCGGAGCGCATTTTTAAATTTACCGCGTTGGCGCGCCACTGTTTTCTGGAGCAGTTTATGTTTTGATGCAGCTGTTGGGTCTTGCTTGCACGTGTTAACAGGCATTCCTGCTCATTCCTTCTCATTTTATCATTTATTTGCTGCTGTTTAGCCCCATTATGGATTCAGCAAATAAAAGAAGTGGTGTAAAACGTAAACATCGTGCATTGTCGATCGCAGATAAAGTGTACAGGTAGTCATTTTCTGTTAAATATATACAGAATATATAACCATAAAAAATCCGGCATTTTCAAAAATCCGGCACTCCTCAGGTCCGGAGGTTGCCGGATTTTTGAATGTCAACTGTATTGTAATCTAGTCTTCTCAGTCTGTGTTCGACATGCCTTATTTTTTTCGTTCTTTAATTTTGCAGAGTTATTTTTTTAGGTTTTTATTTTATTTGTGGCCGAACACACGTTATTATTTTGTAAGGCTGTTAATTAAGGATATGAGATCTAACCCACAGCTGTATAATCAACTTTGTGGAATTTTAGATAAGACAGTAAAGACTGCACAATCGTTAAAAAAAATTATAAATTAATTCGTAGACACTATGTAATCCCTCCGTTGCCTTGAGATATACCAAATTATCCATTGGGAATTACCGGTAGAGCGCTATCGATCGTCTGCTGTCCACTACCCACAGGGAAAGATCTAGAAAGACAAAGAAAATGAACAAAAACGGTAGAAAAAGAGATCGTCAAACTGGACTTGACGGACGGAGATGAACAAGACGGGCTGAAATAGAAATCGATGACCACTATCAACTGAAGCCCTACGTTTCACGAGAACGACAAAGAATCGATGGCGACAAAGTCTGATTGCATAAATAATAGAGTACGAAACAATTTTGTAAAACATTGTTGTGACGTGAATAAAAGATGAAAAGGACAGGGGAGGGAGCTGAGTTTGATCCAAAAGGTATGCTGAGTATATGTCTGCGGAGATTACTGATAGGTTACATGATACAGGAACCCACATGTGAAGAGTGTCAAGAACCACACGCAATTAGACGCTGTCTGGTGGATTGCAAAGAATATGACCAGCAGATACAAAACATTAAGACATACTGCAATAACCACAAGGTTGATATGAGTGTAGAAAATCTCACAGGCATTAAGACCCTACCAGAAATACACAAGTTAATAAAACACTATATTACAAAAACAAAAGCTAACATATACACAAAGAAATGTGCTAGTCGGTAGTGTACAGTGGTAGATTTCCCCCCGATAAACACTGATTAACTATAAATAAACCTCCAATCAACATTAAATGCATACCAGTATAGACACACCCATTTTTTAGACAACAAAACAATATGAACTGTAACCAGCCTTATCATTCTCATGTATGAAGAGGCTGGCAGATTGACAAATGAAGAGGCTGACAGATTGGCAAATGAAGAGGCTGGCAGATTGACAAATGAAGAAGCGATAGATTGGCAAATCAAGAGGCTGACAGATTGGCAAAGGAAGAGGGGAAGCTACCTCAACTTGAAACAAGCATAACTTATGAAGAGGCCAAAAGTTTTATCAAAGCGCAGATACAGCAGCAAGTAGGAAGCAGGACATCCATGCCACAATAAAAAGGATGCGTATTACCAGCTCAGCAGATGTGAACAAGTAGTAATCTTCAGACTTCGCACAGGTCATAACAGATTGGTATACCATCTATTCAACAAGTTAAAGATTGGAACTACTGATGACTGTAACTCTGGCACTGATATAATGACTGCTGAACATCTTCTTCAAAGGTGCCCAGCATATGAGAAACAGAGAAAGCGCATATGGTATCACCAGTAGCATTTCTAGAAACGCTCTACGGAGATGTCAACAGCCTCAGACTGACCACTGCTTTCTTTGAACATATTCTTTTTTTTTTTTTTTTTTTTTTAACCAGCGGCACTTGGGCTTTCAGCCCTTCGGCCCAATGACATGTCATTGCGAGGCTGGGGAACCTGAGGACTTTCCTTCCAACCCGGTCAGGAGCTTCGCTCCTTCCCATCCACAGAGGGTTTATCACAGGAGCCGTTCAGGCTATTCAGTCAAATTTCCGGCCGTAAACATTTCTTCAAACGCCGACGCCCGGGTTTGAACCATGAACACCTGGTCGCCAGTACAACGCCGAAGCCATTACACCAGCGCGGCTCCCTTGAACATATTCAAGTTGACGTCTGAGGGTGAACATATTCAAGTTGACGTCTGAGGGTGAACATATTCAAGTTGACGTCTGAGGGTGAACATATTCAAGTTGACGTCTGAGGGTGAACATATTCAAGTTGACGTCTGAGGGTGAACATATTCAAGTTGACGTCTGAGGGTGAACGAAGAAGAAGAAGAAGAATACGTTATACATATTCTCGCTGAGATCATTTATTGAATTGTATCGTTCATTTATAATTACTCTCCTTTTCCCTTTTTAACCCTATGGAGCTTGCAGGAACTACCAGCGACTGGTCCCTTGGTGGAAGCCTGCACCAAGTACTCTCATGATCTTGCAGTGGTGGGTTATGTAGCAAGTTGTTTTACATATCAAGATTGCCATCTCCATGATTAGCTTCATATTAGTCGCCTCTTACGACTTTCCCAAGACAACAGTAGTCCTATCACGCCCAGTTCACTTCTTTTCGTTTCTGAAGATAGTGGTAATTGACTTGTCATTCTGGAAGCTGATAGGTTCACTCCCCTGTTTCTATAATGCAGGTAGGAGATAATTGACGCGTCCCGGACTCATTACCGGGGACAGAGGCATCCTTTTTAGAGTTCGTTTGACCACGAGTCAAAAGCCGACACTCAGTTTGAGAGTTTAGCGGCGAAAAAGTCCCGGGTCTTTGACACGGGAACTGTTCCTAGAGAGTTCCGTCATGTTATGTAGCAGGCCGGAGAGGGAGCCAATTTGCCCGAGACACCTGCGTTGTGAGGGGAAGGTCACAAAGAGTTCCCTGTATTTTGATGGCCATGAAAGCCTGGGACCCGCTAGCGTGACCCTCTTTCCCTGTTGCGCCAAATTCTTTGTAGCAGGTCTCCTAGAGAAGTCTCTGCGTAATTATTACGTGTTATTTTTTTGCTCTCCTATGGCGGTTTGTGTACATAATTTTTCTTTGCAACATCTACTTTGCATCTAAGTGCGTACTTGGGTATTAATGGGTATCTTAAATGCAATTTTTATACTTAACTAGTGCATACTTCTATATGTCGTCATATGCTGTATGTAATTATTAAATGTTTAGACTGGTCGGCGAATAGTGTAGAGGCAGGTGGGTTAGCCGACCTGAAACCATTCCAGCATTAGAGCCGGTTACCTGAGCGTTGTAGTGTTACGCAAAAACTACCATAAGCCGGCCCTGCACATGTTGATCGGAAGGTTAGCGGGGGAGAGTAAGATAAAACTGCAGTGCAGTTCAGCCTTGCTCAGATGAATAGAAGGGGAAGCGTGTATGTTTTTCCTGTATCTAGTTAAGACCTGTTTATTGTTGTTACGTGTTGTAATGTTTATGACTTATTTAGCACGATGATATATGAGTTGTTTGTGTTTTCTTTACCCCGGTTAGTTCAGGCCCCACGCTGAAGCCTTAGGCCTGATTACCTTCCTGGAGGAAGGTCGCACAATTCATCGACCCATTCACCGCTGGGTTTCGTGTAACTACATGCGTGCCTAGTTCATCACCCTATTACTTGCACATTGATGAGTGGCCTTTGCTTGGAGTACATATACTTTGACCAACACCTAATAAGAGGTGCGCTCATGCTCCGTTTGCACCAGCTCTCTTTACCAAGCTAATAAGACGAGCGCTCATGCTCCGTTTGCACCAGTTCTCTTTACCAAGCTAATAAGACGAGCGCCTATGCTCCGTTTGCACCAGTTCTCTTTACCAAGCTACGTCGTCCCTTATCAGTGAGGACCGCTACAGTAGTAGTGGGCCATTACACAAAAGGTGGATTATTTCCTCATCATTTGTTTTGTCTTGAGTGTTGCCATCTCAACCCCCGATTTCCTGGATTTACAGCCGAGTGCAGTCAATTCACGGATTAATCAGCAATTACCCTGGAGAAGATAGGGTTCTAATGTCTCCAACGGCTAACTGTGATCCCAGTGAAGCATCAACGCACGCGTGCCAACGAAGAAGAATTTATGGGTAGAGTGCACTCAAATTAATTGAGGGGAGGGTAGATTGTTTAAGAACCTGTGTACCTAAGCATCGAGGGAAGTGATTTGCAGTGTTTGCTGACTGGGACAAGTCAGCGAGATTGTTTAGGTACAGTTCTTTATTTCATTTTTTTTTTCCAGCACAGGATTATTAATTTTATATCCACCCCAAAATTGTGGGAGCGTGGAACCTTTGGGTTTTTCCGGGAGTGTTCCCAACATTTTTTCTACTAACCTTTGGTTTGAGTGTTTCGTACATTTGATACCTGCATATTATTGAGTTTTTTGTTGTCGTGATAGACTTCATGCTTATATTACCATAGTTTTTTTACGGTTGTTAATAAAATATATAATTTCGTTACGGATCAGATTTCCTCTCCTATCTGTTACCTGTATTCTTTAACGTGTACTCGTACTGTGGTATGTGGACACACTGTAATGTAATAGAACCTTATCTCCTAAGTAGAGCAAGAGGCAGTGTGGCAGTAGTTGAATAAAAGGTCACTGAGTGTCGAGGGGAGAGTCAGTAAAGGATCTTACCCTCGGTAACTATAAGTCGCACTATCCACTATCAACACCATTTCTCGTCTATCATCTCAGATCTCTCTCAGATTTCGTCTTGTCTCTGACATCACACAGACTTGGTTCTCGTCAGACAGACTGTTACATAACCCACTCGTGACAGTACCAAGATGTACTGACAAAGATGGCTTAAACGACAGCACGCGCATTAAAAAAAAATGAAAGGTGGCTTTAAAGACAGTGTACGCAGAACAAATTAAGGATATAATTCCAGGATGAACTGACAACGGCGGCTGTAACGATGATATTTGGAGAAGAAATTAAAGATATAATACCACGATGTACTGACAAAGGTGGCTTTAAGGACGATATTTTCAGAACATAATAAAGATATAATACCACGATGAACTGACAAAGGTGGCTTTAACGACGAAATTTACAGAAGAAATTAAAGATGTAATACCAGGATGTATTGACAAAGGTGGCTTTAACGACGATATGCGCAGAACGAATGAAAGGTGTAATATCAAGATGTACAGACAACGCACGCTTTAACGAATCTATATGGCCCGGGCTTTTTTAAGTCAGTGAGAAAACGTAGAAATATGAAGAAAGGCTGTACGGCACTGAACTTTAATTCTAAGTGATTGATGCAAAGGAAAAAGAAAAGTGGTGAATGGAAAAACAAAATGAACACGTCAAACGGAATGCACGTGTTACTTGTAAGTACAATTTTCCCCCAGATTGTTTTTCTTTTTATATTACAAAGCTTGACAGCAAATATGGGGGTTGCAAAATGAATACATTTTATATTTTGTTCTGAGGCACTACTAAAACAGACTAGTAAACACAGCCCCTCACGAACTCCGCATTACCAGCTAGAATCCCAATGTGTGTATATAATAATCACACATTCTATAAATACTTTTGGGGTGGGTAGGTTTCTAATTTTTAAATTTTGCCAGGGCAGCGGCCTTATGGCCTACTCTTTACAGTTTCCAACTGCCGTGTGATTTTTAACGTGCACAACTTGCACACGGGACCTCCTGTTTTTTTTTTCGCCCTTATCCGAGTAGGCTAGCATCCGATCTCACTACACAGGAGACCAGGTGGAGTATATTATATTCCCTCTACTGGGAATCGAACCTGGTACCTTTAGAATTCGAGGCGGACGCCACACCTCTTAGCCAGTCCGATCCCCTAAAAATAAGTTAAGCTGTTCAACACAATTGCGAAATGTGTCTAGCTGTTCAGTTTATCGACGTCCTAACTGCAGACACTACACGATGTCTTCATATTCTCGGTATTTAATAAAAGACATGTGGAAAGGAACCAGGCAACAACCAATTCATTCGGAAAGTGCAGATGGATAGAACAATATCCTCAAGACACGACCAACCTGTATAACTACAAGATGAATAGAACAATATCCTCAAGACATGACCAACCTGTATAACTACAAGATGGATAGAAGAATATCCTCAAGACACGACCAACCTGTATAACTACAAGATGGATAGAACAATATCCTCAAGACACGACCAACCTGTATAACTACAAGATGGATAGAACAATACCCTCAAGACACGACCAACCTGTATAACTACAAGATGGATAGAACAATACCCTCAAGACACGACCAACCTGTATAACTACAAGATGGATAGAACAATATCCTCAAGACACGACCAACCTGTATAACTACAAGATGGATAGAACAATATCCTCAAGACACGACCAACCTGTATAACTACAAGATGGATAGAACAATATCCTCAAGACACGACCAACCTGTATAACTACAAGATGGATAGAACAATACCCTCAAGACACGACCAACCTGTATAACTACAAGATGGATAGAACAATATCCTCAAGACACGACCAACCTGTATAACTACAAGATGGATAGAACAATATCCTCAAGACACACGACCAACCTGTATAACTACAAGATGGATAGAACAATATCCTCAAGACACGACCAACCTGTATAACTACAAGATTGATAGAAATGTTTAGAACAAGAATATCCTCAAGACACGACCAACCTGTATAACTACAAGATGGATAGAACAATATCCTCAAGACACGACCATTCTGTATAACTACAAGATGGATAGAACAATATCCTCAAGACACGACCAACCTGTATAACTACAAGATGGATAGAACAATATCCTCAAGACACACGACCAACCTGTATAACTACAAGATGGATAGAACAATATCCTCAAGACACACGAGCAACCTGTATAACTACAAGATGGATAGAACAATATCCTCATGACACGACCAACCTGTAAAACTACAAGATGGATAGAACAATATCCTCAAGACACGATCAACCTGTATAACTACAAGATGGATAGAACAATATCCTCAAGACACGACCATTCTGTATAACTACAAGATGGATAGAACAATATCCTCAAGACACGACCAACCTGTATAACTACAAGATGGATAGACGAGGTACGGAAAGGGACGCTTATGCGATACCAAGCCTTTTATTTGAATTCAGCGGCAAAAGCATTACAACGCAGATGCTTGAAATATTACAAAATTAAAAAAGTAACTTTTTCTTAATACTAATGTTAGGAATATAAAAATTAGCTGGCCGGATGGCCCATTTTGAGCAGTGAAATAATATGCTTTTATTTATACAGACGGATAGATAATAATGAAGACATTGACAAAAGACTGTGTTGTTCACATCAGCGAAAGACTGCATTGAATCAAACATGTCACTAATTTGCACAAAAACCGCGACCTTGAGACTCAAGTGTCCAAATCTATTTAGAATGAAAGAGAGGGACATTGGTGGGAGCTGTGGCTAAAAATAACTTTAAAGACAAAATTTGTAGAGGGGACGGATAGGTTGGTTCAAAAACCAAGTACGTTTTTTGTGAAAACGCAAGTAGAGACGGACGGACTAACAGATAAAAATCCATACTTGACTGAAGCATGACTGAAATGACTTTAGTGTAGGAAATTTGAATTTGAAAAAAACACAAGGCATTGATTGGCCACAGACAATCATATTATCAGCGCTCAGACGAGCTTTTCTGCCATTCCTCAATAGTTGTCCAGTGATAGACACAGTAAATTTTAAGTGTGGTGATTTCAAATGAAGTAAATAGAAATAAGTTCAGGGACGCCATACTATAGCCAGCAGCTCAGCTGAGTTTTGCTAGCATTTCTGTGTTCTTTATTCATAATCTGGTAAGATTGAAATTATTTCTTTGTATATTTTAAATATTGTTTAATGTTTCGAGTGATTTGATACTGCCATGTCGAAATCTAGCCTTACAACAAGTAAGGATTTGCTCTAGACCCCCCGCCCTAGTTCAGGGTCTAGGGACAAACCATATATATAAACTCCAGCAAGGATTAGGAAGGACAGATCAAGTGTTGAGATCAGTGGAACATATCACCTATCCTATCCTAGGGCAAGAAGCTAATAAACATATTTCTGAATATGTAGTCTGGGAGAACTTATCCTATGTGAAACCAACTTGGTAAGATGTGTTGTATGGTCAGAGAGATCTGACCCTGTCTAAATGGTGTTATTGTAAATTGTTACGTGTAGAAGTGGCTCCTTAGGTAAGGTTCTGAACCTAAACCAATACTTTATTTCAGAGCTGTGAGTTTTTTATGTTGACACCAAAAGGTGGTGTCAAATGCTGGGTAAATAATTGACAGTGAGGACCCGTGCAGTGTCGCATCTCGGCAGAACAGCCTTGTATTGCCCCCAAGCACGGAGAGGTGGGGCCACCCGATATATTGCCCCCAAGCACGGAGAGGTGGGGCCACCAGATTCCAGCACCAGAACTACTCTTTCAAAGTTACGTAAGCAGGCTGGTCTGCTGGATTTACACCAACTTCATAGACATAGCACCCAAAGTGAATTACTACTAAAACATCCCATTTCCTTCCATCATTAATGGACAATGTTTGGTAGGCTTAGACAGGGAGGGATGAAGCCACCAAACAGCACATCTATTCATAGTTCTCCCAGGGAAAATAAAATTATGAACTGTAGAAATATTAACAAGTCGTGAAAATTATATACGTACACACCTTTTATTTATCATGCCATTTATTCATGCCATTCACTCATAAATTCCAAAATCTTTCATATGTTCTGGCCAAAATAAAACCTTGGTTCAGAACAAATAAATTTAAAAAAGATTTACTTTCTAAAATTTCACCAGCTGAATTTAGTTCATTGTGTTCTAAATTTTATTGATAATATTATATTATTTAATATCTGTGTGTGTGTGTTTGTATATGTCAATACAACACATTACATTCAGTACCCTAGATTTTAACGTAGCCACATTCATTAGAAAAAAAGATAGGTGTGAGGTCGTAGTGGTAGCAAGAAAGGCCTTCTGAAAATTCACAGCTACATTTTATCTCAGGAGCCTTCACAGCTGACCTCATACATCACACTTAGTAATATCACCATCATACAATACCATCAAAACCACTACAGATGGATAGAACAATATCCTCAAGACACACGACCAACCTGTATAACTACAAGATGGATAGAACAATATCCTCAAGACACGACCAACCTGTATAACTACAAGATGGATAGAACAATATCCTCAAGACACGACCAACCTGTATAACTACAAGATGGATAGAACAATATCCTCAAGACACGATCAACCTGTATAACTACAAGATGGATAGAACAAGATCCTCAAGACACGACCATTCTGTATAACTACAAGATGGATAGAACAATATCCTCAAGACACGACCAACCGGTATAACTACGAGATGGATAGAACAGTATCCTCAAGACACACGAACAACCTGTATAACTACAAGATGGATAGAACAATATCCTCAAGACACACGACCAACCTGTATAACTACAAGATGGATAGAACAATATCCTCAAAACACACGACCAACCTGTATAACTACAAGATGGATAGAACAGTATCCTCAAGACACACGAGCAACCTGTATAACTACAAGATGGATAGAACAATGTCCTCAAGACACGACCAACCTGTATAACTACAAGATGGATAGAACAGTATCCTCAAGACACACGACCAACCTGTATAACTACAAGATGGATAGAACAATATCCTCAAGACACGACCAACCTGTATAACTACAAGATGGATAGAACAATATCCTCAAGACACACGACCAACCTGTATAACTACAAGATGGATAGAACAATATCCTCAAGACACACGACCAACCTGTATAACTACAAGATTGATAGAACAATATCCTCAAGACACACGACCAACCTGTATAACTACAAGATGGATAGAACAATATCCTCAAGACACACGACCAACCTGTATAACTACAAGATGGATAGAACAATATCCTCAAGACACGACCAACCTGTATAACTACAAGATGGATAGAACAATATCCTCAAGACACGACCAACCTGTATAACTACAAGATGGATAGAACAATATCCTCAAGACACACGACCAACCTGTATAACTACAAGATGGATAGAACAATATCATTAAGACACGACCAACCTGTATAACTACAAGATGGATAGAACAATATCCTCAAGACACGACCAACCTGTATATTTACAAGATTGATAGAACAATATCCTCAAGACACACGACCAACCTGTATAACTACAAGATGGATAGAACAATATCCTCAAGACTCTCGACCAACCTGTATAACTACAAGATGGATAGAACAATATCCTCAAGACACACGACCAACCTGTATAACTACAAGATGGATAGAACAATATCCTCAAGACACGACCAACCTGTATAACTACAAGATGGATAGAACAATATCCTCAAGACACACGAGCAACCGGTATAACTACAAGATGGATAGAACAATATCCTCAAGACACACGACCAACCCGTATAACTACAAGATGGATAGAACAATATCCTCAAGACACCCGATCAACCTGTATAACTACAAAATGGATAGAACAATATCCTCAAGACACACCACCAACCTGTATAACTACAAGATGGATAGAACAATATCCTCAAGACACGACCAACCTGTATAACTACAAGATGGATAGAACAATATCCTCAAGACACGAACATTCTGTATAACTACAAGATGGATAGAACAATATCCTCAAGACACGACCAACCTGTATAACTACAAGATGGATAGAACAATATCCTCAAGACACGACCAACCTGTATAACTACAAGATGGATAGAACAATATCCTCAAGACACACGACCAACCTGTATAACTACAAGATGGATAGAACAATATCCTCAAGACACACGACCAACCTGTATAACTACAAGATGGATAGAACAATATCCTCAAGACACACGACCAACCTGTATAACTACAAGATGGATAGAACAATATCCTCAAGACACGACCAACGCAACGAACGAACGAACTTTATTTTCAAAGGGTTGAGAATTGGGCACACAGGCCCGTCTGACATTCTGTCCTTCCTTTCTCTCGTCTTTTACGATACTGATTTCATTTATTCTCACATACATTTTACCCAACAATTTCAAGGAATTCAACGTTGTAAAGGTAAAATAATAGCATACTCACATTCACAGTATCTAATTATAAACATGAAATAAAATATGTTGAAAAGTACAAATAAGTATTACCATGAAATAAAATATGTTGAAAAGCACTAACATCATCATTAAAACTGTATTCGATATTATATCATTTAGTTCGGAAAATAATCAGATTAGGGGGGCAGATAATCAGAACTCATAAAGTTGTTCGAAAAGTTTACGATTGTATGAATAGGGACTGATGTTGTTATGTTTTAGATAATGTGTAAGATAGTTCAAAAGATGAGCAGCAGAGTAAGCTAAGATTTCTTGAATAAGTCAAGCCTAGGCTTGGGCACTTGTATTTTGTTAAGGCGTTGACTGCGTCTTTCATTGTATTTGAACATTGGCCACAGATATGTTGGAGCATTATGTGACAGGATTTAGTGAACAAATTTAGCTTTGTTGAACCGAAAGCGCTTTCTTAGAGGCAGTATTTTGAGATCTTTATATAGATCTACACACTGTGTTTGACAGTTGTCAGAAACTAGACGCAATGCACGCTTTTGTAGTGAATGGAGTCTTTTTGTGTTGGACAAAGAACAAGCATCCCAGATTGTGGAGCAATAATCAAGGTTTGTTTGTATCACCAATATATATAAGTGAGATATATAGAACAACTTTCGTGCATCTTCATCTAGGAAATGTTTGATTTTAGCTAACTGGTAAACTTTCTGTGCCGTTTGCTTGGTCAGTGCATGTACATGTGAGTTCCAATTTAGATGCTGGTCAACGACTATTCCTAGAGTTTTATGTTCATTAACGTTTTCAATTGGTGTGGTACCAATGTAGATCTGAAGTGTTGTTTTCTCTGAATTTTGTAATTTTTGTCTAGTTGATATTAACACGCACTTTGTTTTAATTATATTTATTAGCATGCGATTTCCGATGCTCCACTTAATCAGATTATCTGTATCTTTTTGTAACGATAGTTCGAGTGTGTTGCAACTTGTATCACTCGTGTAGACAGTACAGTCATCAACAAATAGGTCACAGGATGCGTGCTCGACGTGTAGTGGAAGGTCATTAATGTATATGGCAAAAAGTAGAGGCCCAAGAATAGAGCCCTGAGGAACGCCGGTATTTATTGCGGTTGGGTTTGAACAAGAGTTATTGTAAGAAACTAAATGTTTTCTGTCTGACAGGAATGATTTAATTATCGTCACTAGTTTAAGGTTTACTTTTGATGTTTCTAGTTTTCTAATTAAAATAGCGTGATCTATTATATCAAATGCTTTTTTAAAGTCTACAAAAACTGCCCCACATGTGTTATCGTTATTAATATTTAAGTGCCAGTTGTCAATCATCTTAGTTAGAGCTGTGTGACATGAATGTTTAGGTCTAAACCCCGACTGACTATCAATTAGCAAGCCGTTGTTAACTAGGTGTTGTAGTGTTATTTTATGTATGTGTTTTTCTAGGGGTTTGGATAGCGAGGATATTAAGGAGATTGACCTATAGTTACCAAGGTTATTATTGTCGGAAGAGCCAGGTTTTAAGAGAGGATATACCTTAGCGACTTTAAAGTGCCACGGAAAGTAACTCCGTGCGATACATTGATTGTATATGAATGTAAGCGAATCACTAATAGCTGGAGCTGCATAACGCAGTATTCGATTACTGACTCCGTCACGTCCTGATGAGTTATTCTCTTTAAGGCCTAGAAGATAGTTATACACTTGATTAACTGTCATAAACGGAATGTTGGATTGGATTGTGTGGTATATTTGTTCTGATAAAATACTGACAGCCTGCTTAAGTCACAAGGTGAATTTGGTATTATAGATTTAAGACTGTTTATTTCTGCCTGAAGGTAATTGCTGAAGTCTGTGCAAGTAAATGAAGTATTAGGGGTTGACAAGACTGACAGATTTCGCTTGTTCGCTAAAGTGTTGATTGCTTTCCATATATCTTTACTGTTTGTTTTGTTCTGAACCAAATTTTTTAAGTAATTTTGTTTTCTCTACGAATTAAATATTGCACGTTGTTCCTCTGTGCTCTGTACATGTTAAAGTGCTTGTTTTTGTGAGCTTGATCTCTCTGCCTCATGGCGTCTAGCACTGCTTGTGTGATCCAAGGAGATTTGACCTGTCGTTTCACACGAACTTCTTTAGTTGGTGCGTGGTTATCAAACACACAAAGAAAGATACATGTCCAATGGGCAATGGCGTCATCGGGATCAGGAAGCTGGTAAACACTGGCAAGAGGTGCAGTTCGCAAATCATGTAAATATAGTTCACGGTTGAAATTTTTAACACTTTTAAATTTAATACTGATATGTTTATTTCTTGGAGCTTTATATTTATTCTTTGACCACGTGCAACATATAGGATTGTGGTCACTCATCGCGACAGTAGGAACAGCGCATTCTATAATGTTTTCTGCACAGGTGACGTAGATGTGGTCAATTGTTGTGGATGATGTTTTTGTTACCCTGGTAGGCTGGTTGACTATTTGTTATAGGTTGTATGATAGTATGATGTTTCCCCACGTTTGGTTTGTGTTGTGCATGTCGATGTTGAAATCGCCTAGAACAGCGGTTTTCAACCTGTGCGCCGCGGCGCCCTACGGCGCCATGAATGACGGTCAGGGGGCACAGTGGGTGGGCGTGGATTTTTTTCTCGTATTTAGCTGCAAAGAAAACACAGATCTGTGGGAAATTTCATTTTTGGTGTTTGTCAACCTGCGTGACCCAGGAGAAATTTCACTTTTGATGTTGGCCAGCCTTTGAAGTCCCGCTCCCCTGACCCGCCTCTCAACTCAATGTTCGTTTGAAAAATACTTTCCTGAAAACTGTGACAGGTTTCAGTGGGTTCAAAATCCCTTCAGTAGTGATGCTTCTTCCAGTACTGCAGAAGAGGAAGAACTGATAGAACTTTCATCAGACTCTTCACTACAAGCGAAGTTTCCATCCATGGCATTGCCAAAATTTTGGTATTCAGTAAAGCAGGAGTTCCCAAGCTTGAGCAAGAGAGCACTGAAGATATTAATTCCTTTTGCAACCTCCTATCTCTGCGAGGCTTGGTTTTCAGCAGTGGCTGTCATAAAAACCAAGTTCAGATCAAGACTTGATGTGGAGAAGGAAATGAGGGTAGCTGTATCTCAATTGGTGCCAAGATTTGACAAGCTGTGTAACAACAAGCAAGCTCAAGTTTCACACTGAGGTGACTGGTACTTTATTCATCATATTTATGTTTAGTTTTACTGTACAAGTTTTTTGTTATGGAGATTGAATCATGTGCATTATATCAGTGAATGATTTTCAGACAAAAATATATAAAAATGTTAGAAAGAAACTACTTTATCTGTGCTGTTTTCTTTTTTATAGCAAGGGTTTTCAAAGTGCACTTTGTGTATATTTTTTCTTGTACGTGTAATTTTTTCACAGATTGTCCAATTGCATTTTTTTTTTAAAAATTACATTAAAAAATTCCATTGTTTAAAAGCCTTTCCAAAGCTCTCCTGCTAAAAAAAAAGTTAGGCTAAATGTCGAAACATCGCTAGAGTTGTTACCAGTTATCCCACAGGGGAGCCGCAGAAAGAATGTATTTGATCAGGGGAACCATGGACTCAAAAAGGTTGAAAACCGCTGGCCTTGAAGAATAATTTCTTTGGCAGTGGTAAATACTTTATCCATCATAGTGGTGAAATCTTCATACCAGATGGCTCCTGTACTGGGATTTCTATAAAGATACCCGACTAGAAATTGTCCCTGAGTCGGTAGTTTTATTTCTAACCATATGCACTCGGTCTCTGCTGTCTCTAAATCGATTCTGCGGCGATAAGTAATAGAAGTGGAAATATAAACTACTATACCTGTTTCTAGCTTTCTACTTGAGTCTCGCCGAACAGTTTTAAAGCCGTTTAGGGTAATTTCATCATCTGATATTTTGTCGTTTAAACGACTTTCGGAAAGTCCAAAAACATGAAAATTTTTATTCAGAATTCGTGTAAGCTCAGGAAGTTTGCCTCGTAAATGGTAAATGTTCAGGTGGCCCAGCCGTAGACCATCCTTAATTAGCCATTGTGTCTGATAGGTATGCATTTTATTTTGGCGAGTGGTTTAAAAATGAAAATAACAAAAGCAGTTTTAAATACGAAACCCACGAAAATACAAATGTTAGTACTTAACGTACGAACACTTGGTACAAGTATTGCTAAAAATTACAATTAACTGAAATTGTCAGTAGTATATTAAAATAGTCACACAAAAGTAGGCACGCACGTTTTCACACCACAACACTAAAATTCTAACAAAGTAATTAAGCAACACTGAGAGAATACGAATTAAAAAATAAATCAAAAAATCAAAATCAAGAAAATTCTCGCAAATAAGGAAAAAAAAAACTGTCGAAGGCCTGTAGCCAATGAAATTAGAGTGTTTTGAGAAAGTAACAAAATACGTATTACTTTATGCGTTACAGTAATCAACTAATTTTCCAGGTGAGAGACGGCTTTGTTCAATGAAAAACAAAATGAGTGTATTCATCATCGATAATGGATGTCTCTGTCAGGTATATAGTAGGGCCCGCGTTGCACAGACATCTAATGGCTTGGCTGAGTGACGCAGGACTGAATTACATCAGGTAGCCAAGTTCTGGGTTCCACTGAGCACGACCAGGAAGGCTACAGGAGGAAGCATGACGACTGTAGATTTCGTCTGGTGTGGTTCCAACACTTATAGGAGATTTTTGGGTCCGGGACATTGTGGCACTGCTTGTTGAACTGTCATGTAATGTGTTTGTGAGCGCTGTCTTACGGGTAGTTGAGGAAACATAACGGCTTCCTGGCTGTTGTTCTGTTTGTTGCTAGGTAATTTGTTGGTTACAGGAGCGCTTCTTTGAGGGGCGGGTAAGGTGTGTTGTGCATTTTCATGAAGGGCTGATCTCATGGTAGATCGATTTGTGTTCTTTGTGTCTGGTTGGTTGTCGTGTTGCGTTCGCTGCGGGTACTTGATGTTTTTTGCTAGGATGCTGCTACCTAGTTTTGATGTATGTATTTGATCTATGTAAAGGCGTGTCTTTGGTGCTCCAGAGTTGCTTGTGAAGAAAGGAGTGTTGTTGATAGATCCAATGTTGTTGTGTTCACGATAGTTCTAGAGTGTCTTGTTGTTGATGTCGGCTACGCGACGTTAGAAGCCATAGAAAGGCGGAATAATGGATGACATAAAAATGGAGGTATTAGGAAATTTTTGTTTTATTGTAGTGGTCAGTTTGGAAATCGCCGAAGGCCTAACGCTGTGTCCATTCATTATGTTGTTGATCCCTACATGTACTGTTGTTCTTGTAATGTTATGATGTGTGTCGAACCTATTAATTATATTAATTAATCTTTCAGTTCCACCTCCAGGTATCGCTAAAACTGAGACAGTTTCCTCTTTTTAGTAGACACCGATCATTGTATATGCCTTTTAGGAGTGAGTCGCCAATTATAATCTGTGTTGCTTTACTACATGGTCGTTGACTCGGCTTTCGTTTTGATTCTTGCTGCAGCCATTGATTTTCCTGGTGTGAATCGTCCTGAATAGTCTGGGTGTTTTGATCGGATGGCTGTGGTGTCAGTATCTGATCTGGTAGCGGCGTTTATGCCTGTTCATTTTGTACTGAACTCTGGTTAAGGGCGGTAAACCTGTTGCTTACTTTTACACTAATAGGGTAAGCTTCGTGCGCACGTGTATCCTCAACTTTTTTGATGTTACATTGGTGCTGCTTGCGGCGTTCGTTTGATGTATGTTCTTTGGAGGGATCTCCAAAAGCTTCAGGTACTATAAGAGGATGTTCCGAGTGCTTTGTTTTATAAATAGAAAAATCGCTTCGTAGTTGCTCAACGACGTGTTTCATATTGGAATTATCTTCTCTCAGAAGCAGTATTTCCTTTTTGAGTAGTTCGTTTTCCGCGCTGATCGATTTATAGACATTAATTTTGGGTGCTAGTGTTTTTAGGGCCCATTGGATATTCTATGGCCAGCATAGGTTGAGAAAATGGAGTATTTGCTACTGTGTCGCTCATTGGAAAGTCGCGTGCTGTGGGAGGTGTCACGTAGGGTTTATATTCATTTAATTTCCTACATTTTCTTCCTATTCGTTCACCCAAATTCTCTCTTTTATTATCTCTGTATTTCATTTTTCCCGTATATTTTTCATCCATTCGTTTTGCGAATATTATTTTCATATAATTCGCAAACTTTACCTGTTTTCCTTTCTCTAAAACTGAGAATCGCGCTAGGACGATATTACGTAGATGTCAGGGCTGCAGGGCGTCAGAAGGCGTGATAAGTCAGTTCGCGGAACATAGGACGTAGCAAATCGTCTACATTCTCACCGAGCGCGCGAGCTTCTTCTCGGCATTAGTCCCGGTGAGGTGTGATACTTTACATCTGCACCGGTCAGTATCCAGACATTTGTCTGGAAAATCCCAAACTGACACGGCGCTCACTTGGGCCATGGTCAGCTGTAGTGTGAAAACTGCCCGCATTGGAGTCAGGCTGTCTGGGATTTGAAACTGACACGCGTACATCGTGGTCAGTAGGTGACAGTTACGACACGCGTTAAGCGGACGTAAATGTTGGGAGTAGGGGAGATAATTTCGCTTGGCGAAGTAAGTTTGGGCCCTTTGTCTGATTTTAAGATATTGGCCAAGTTTGAAACTTTAATTTCATTCTCGCTCATAGACTCCACAGTAGATAGGTCGCTCGAAAACAGAATAGCTGTTAGCGAAGATCTCAGTTTGTTTCGGCAATTTGTCGAACTTCTAGACTTCCAGAAATATTTTCAGCATTTTTATTCTTAAGTTGTGCGACTACCTGTAATTCTGTGGTTGAGGTAATTAATATGATAGATATATAGATTTTGTGAGTGTTAAAGTGTTAAATCGCTTAATTCATTTTAATCTATTTCTTTAGCGCAGAAGAGAAATAAAGTGGTAGGCTATTATATTTTCTAGGGAAGCATTCAGTGGAAAGCAGAATAAAATTAAAATTTCTAGCTTATAACGGCAATTGTAGCTATTTATAAATTTAATTTAACTGCTAATACTCAGTCGAGTGTATTTTTCTAAACTAACGTATAAACTCTAGAATCCAGCCTCATGAATGGTGACGGAATACGCACGTGTTCTTAATTTATGAGGATTGCTGATTTTTAAATATAACTTACGTCACGGGAAGTTTAAATGATAAGCAAAGCTCTCTGCTTGCAAGTTTAAATGTAAAGTTTAACCAGTACAGATTCTGTTTATTATATTATATGTGTTATTTTTCCTCCACACAGTGAAAGTTTTGGGGTGACCCTAACTTTACCAGCACCTAGTAGTAGTTTCCATACTTGTGAAGAAATAGACAGTCCTTATTTTGAACCACGTGGTTTTCTCAAGTAACACTGATCTGACGGTGCAAGTTAGACAGAAATACTAATATCCCTATAACGGGTTTTCAAAGACTGTAATGATAAATACTGGACCTTGGAGCCAGCACTTAATTTCTTCTAGAAACTCTATATAATTTGCTGCCTGGTGGCGTGAATATTAACAATCATTTCCCGACTAGATAATATCTTGTGGACAAATCTGTGGTGTGACTAAAGTGAATCCTATACTGAGAGAAGGCACCGACCTGACATTCATCATTTTTTTAGAAACCTACGCTATTGACACTGTGCTCTGCTAACTCCCGCGCCTGGAATAATTGTTAGGTGACTTAATCAGACATTTGAACAAATTTGCATACCCAAGTAGTCGTTCCCGGAGACTCCAAGTTAAATACGTCTTTTGGAACTGGGGACTTCTTGGCAGAAGACTGCATTTTTTTTGAGTCTGTGTGAAGATCTAAAACCAATGTGTTCCAAGAGGCAGCGAGCAAAGTCGTGAGTACATGAATGAGAAGCCATGGCGGAATGAATGAGTGTACGCTGGTCTGAGTGATATTTTCACTATTATATCTTTGACACCCTGTTGCTGTCCTAATTTTTTTTCAATCTGCATAATTTGTTGCTAAGGCTAGAGTTCTTGTGTTTTTGTCTTAGGTTAAATCAGATTTTTTTAAAACTCTGTGCATATAATTACGAGATAAAACAAAGAAAAACTCTTAGACTCAAACCCTATGTATCTGTGACTCGGGCGCCATCATCTGTTCTCTTAACGGGGCCGGGCTAAACCTAGAGTTAACACTATAACGGGGCTATCATCCTTGCAACATTTCCTTGATTTTTTATGACTATGTGTATATGTATTTTCCTTGATGTACTTTCTTTGATGTTGTGAGCCGATTTTTCCTGATATTAAAATCGCTCTTGAACTAAATAATCGTGTTTGGTCAGCTCGTTCTAGATAATATATATATATATCATTGTCATAGTTTTTCCCACGTCTGTGTGTTTACCTGTCGTCACGTGTATGTGCGTGCCTGTGAGTGATAGAAATATACGTAATATGTATATTGGTGTAGTCTGTCTGACGCTGTAACAACTGTTGTAGAAGATAGATGAGAGAGAGAAGAATTCTTTTCGCTTTCAGAGACAGCCACTATATCAAAATCTATCATCTCACGTGTGTGGAAATTCTATTACCTTTCACTAACTCTCACTGAGTCTATCACCTATTCAAACCTATTCAGAAGGGACCAAACCTAGTCTTAATTCTCCTATCGGAAATCTACGACAGGAGGCAAAGTGGATGTATTTGTGGGAGAGTGTATGCTAGAGTTAATGTTGAGGATTTCGCTATCAGCACATGAGACGCTGGCAGCTGATGATGTGATGTCTATTGCGAGCTGGGGTAAACATATTGTCGAGTCTAATTTTGTGGTACAAATTATGTTTTGTGCAGACTCGTTTAAACTGACAAAGTCCGTTTCCAGCCATGACTCAATAACAGTGGCAGTTCCTTGAGCCATCACCTTGTTTTTAGTATGATAAAGGTGCACGGATAGTAGTGGTGTTGTGATTAAATCTTCTACAAAGGCATCTTGTTTATCTGCTCTCGTCTCGACATGGTCAGTCTGGTAGTAATTGGTACACGTTGTACGAAATGCCTCATAATGATATGTATTGTGAAAGAGTACAGTAGCACATTTACCGTCATTTGCTATTTTGAAGGTTAAATCCGACTCTTTGTTACATCCCTGCAGTTTAACGCGAAGAGCTCTGTTTTGGTCTAGGGAGTAATTTTTGATCGTGGTCGGGCGCAATCTACAGTCCCTAGCGGCTTTCATTACCTGCGAGCCTTGGCCGATCTCTAAGTGTGACATGTTTACATGCCCACTGGGATTAATTGCCAGTGAAATGGAACACCAGGAAAAATAGCGGGTGAGGGCTGTCACCTCAGGGGCGCATTCCCATAGTTAGTTATGACTGAAAGGGCTATTATTATTAGATCTTTCCCTTGTGGCCGTGCGGTGTGTGGTGATGTTGTGTCGTATAGTGAGTGATACGTACGATCGCTATCCTATCAGTGGGTTGTTGAACATGATGATAATGATGACTCACGAACGAGTACAGACGGTTGAACGAAAAACAGATGCAGGGTGATCAAACTCATGAAGGGGACCCAAAGATGCAGCAATAGAGAATGCAGTCAGCGACCCATAGCTTGACTGCTTGCGTCAGCGAACCAGAGCTGACCAAGACCCTACTCCACCTCCACGTGGTGGTCCTGGAAACAGGCTGCATCACTACAGTCTGGCTGAGAGAGTAGGGATCGAAGAGGGAAGGCAAACCCGGTCCCAAAAAATGCCGTGCTGAAGTCGGATGTGCCGGCCGAAAGGCGCAGATATCGCAGCTCCGGCGTAAACAAACACTACGCAACCAACGTCCTTTTCAGGACGAACGAGGAAGAAGAATAAGAAGAAGAAACTCATGAAGGTAACAGACTTCACTATGACAACTGTGAAGTGGAACGAAACTAGCAAAGTTTATTTATATCTGATATCTTCAGAAGAACAAAATCAGTGTGGAAGGGGATTCATCTTTCCGACCTTACCACTGCAGTGTACACATTTTCATAGTCAAATTTTCTTGTAGATTTCAATTTAAACGACGACCTTGCATTCTTCATTCAATAATTCCCTATTAACTGTCCCTGCTGCTAGTTCTACCCTTCTAGCATTACCCTGCCTCAATTTCCTCGTCTACACTGTTTGTTTAGAAACTTTGAACACTTCCTATGACTATTGTTCTTCTTTACCAGCTAGGCGCTGGGTTATTGGTTTTTCTTAAATCCTTTCCTTGATGAAAAGTTACATGGACTACTACTGTGTGAGCGTCTTGGATATCTTGTAAAAGACTGGCCTAAAACCGCCAGGGCTGACCATTTCAACCAACTGAGAAATGCTACACATGTATCAGCTTAACAGTTCATGCATACCTGCTGCTTGTCTGTGCCTCGAGAAAACATGCTTGTCTTGCATACTTGTCTTGAAAAGCATACACATTTCAGCAGTTAGTTCTAAATTGCACCAAGCGACAATTCTTCTATCAAGATGGCATTTGAGCCTCCAAGGAGCTAGATAACAGTATATTTCTTGTGGACACAAGAACAACCAAACCATGGCTTGTTATCCTGATCACTCCCTGTGTTACTCACCATTCTATAATTTAACACATGGGAGAAAACATTCCCAACCTACGACTATCGCGTTTTAAAGCTCAGATCTGACTGACCACTTATTTGATTCGATTTGCTATTACTATTCATAAAACTCACCACTCATTCATTGTCACAAACTATTCACTACAAACATCCGTGCGTCTCGCTTCATTCACAACTTTACCTCATAACAAACTCACCCAAAACCCCCAAGGGACATAATACTATTTTAACCCCCCTTTGCTAAATAAGCCACTATTTTATTCTTTTTTCCTATATCCCTCAAGTACTTTTCTACCGTGTATTCAAAAATTATGAATCATAATTTGTTAATTTTAGACTTTCCATATACAAAATCTAGGACCTGTATTAACTCTTAGTATACGAGCTGCCTTTCATGACTACCATTACAGATTTTGCAATAAATAATTTATTTATAAAGATAACATAAGTGTTATATATCAAAATGTGAAGAAATGAAACCCCTACATCATGCACGTAATTAAATTGATCAGTGGTTTTAAACATGCATTCAGCTATAAATTTTCGCTATTGACGGGGATCGATCATCGGCCTCTCTAGAAGGCCGCTCGTATACTAAGAGTAATCCAAAAAAGATAACTCCCTTAATCAAAAACAACAACCCTCATTTTAAATCGTTACTATTTTGAAGGACTATTTTGAATTTCATGTGGATTATTATTCTGTGTGTGTATGTTTATTTTTCAAATAAGTGAATTTTCTACATGTTAAGTACAATTTCTCAACAATGGATGTCCAAGACATCATTTTGAATATGAATGATGCTTTGGAAGGTGGTTCACTCCACAGACCGGGTACTCTGGTTTTGACGACCTCTGGCCCACCGGCATCATACTCTTTAATATCAAGCATTTTGACCGGACCAGCAGGTGTCGGCCCAAACGGTATCGCGGCCCTATATCGCTTTGACAATCCTACGAAGTGGTATGCGACTTTGACTACGTCGGCGCACATCACTTATTACCAAAATGTACATGGAAAGAAATTTGATTGGGCTAACCCAAAAATGTCCATCATAATTGAGCACAAGGAAAAGGAGAAATCAAAGGGTGTGTTACACTGGCTACCCCCAACGATTAAAAAAGAAGCAGTTTCTTTCAGGTCGACGCCACGTTACTATCACGGGCGATAAAGAGGCGGACTGTACAATCATTGGGTTTCTGTGTAATCCCCCATTCCCCCCCCCCCCAAGGACAAAAAAAACAACAGAAAAACCAAACGCAACCACAATATGCGGACTGGACAATCATTGGGGTGAACAATTCCCCCCCCCCCCCCCAACCCCAAACCCCAAAGCAGCAACTCTCAGCACAACCTCTGTCAAGGGACAAACTACCGAGCCGTTACCGAGCCGTTTACCATCAGTACCACCGACACAAACAAACCAAACAACCATCCCGCCAGTTGTCAGCAACTCTTCAGAAAATTTAAACAGCATTATGTCGTCGGAATCGGATTCTGAAAACGCTAACAAGGACAATTTTACAGTATTAATCAACAAAAGAAAACAAAATAAACAGAAAACTACACCGGCGAAAATCAGGAGAACAACACAGCCATCTCCCCAATCCATTCCGGAGACAAGCATCAGTCAACCCAGCAATCAACAGACCAATAATAATTCAAGCGATTCGGCTCCAGGCACGCCTTACAAAGAGAATACCTCCCCTTCCTGGGCGACTCTTACAACAGAAGAAGGTTACTACGAGCCAAGTTTTGATGTAACTGCCTTAAGGATGGATGATGACCGAAACCCACTTACACATACCCTGACCTTCTGAAACTTACATAATGAACTCCCTCTTAAGAACACTGTTTGTTACATGGACGATGCGAACAGACGGAAAGGGGACTTGCGAATATTTTAAAACATTACTACTGGTTTATCTTTATACATCCACGATTCCCTTTGAGTCGCACACACTTTGTGTAGATATATTTATGAGTAGCCGCGTAGATACATATATTTACATCGGTGTATACCTAGGTGTCTGAATAGAATTCACAAGGGTAATGTTTTGTTTTCCTGCCCTTATCCTTTCGAACCTTTGTATTGTACGATGAAGGAAGAAAATTAGGTTTAAATAAACACAACACAATTACTTCTTCCTACCGCCCACTACAATGACAAACAGTTTAAACGTTATGACGCTCAATGTGAGAGGTCTCACAAATAAGACAGATAAAATTGTAGCCTTAATACAAACATATAAACCAGATTTTATGTTTCTACAAGAAACCTTTGTTAGTGACGAATCACGTGCGAACCACATCACAACACTACTAGATTTACAACACGCACATTTTAGCCTAGGAACACCACACACGGGAGTAGCTATCCTGCAGACTTCAGATCAATGGGAAATAACACATAAAAATAAGGATAGTGAAGGCAGGTTTGCAATAATACAAATAAGAAATTCAAACGATCACACAGATACACACACCTTAATTAACATTTATGCTCCAGCAGTGAGAGCACAACAATTACACTTCTACCAAACACTGTCTGACACGGTAACTCAACGATATAAAGGAAACCGAGTCATAATAGGAGGAGACTTTAACTTAGTATTACATGAATTAGAAAGAATACGAGGGCCACTACACTCAGAAAACAGCCGAATGAGGACTGAACATAGACAAATAGACATACTGCAAGACATCTTAGAGGTACTCGACTTATCGGACGCATACAGGAAACTATTCCCAAAAAGTACAGAGACAACATACACCAACACGCCCCTTTGGAAGTTCTACGAGATTGGACAGATTTTATATACATAGTAGTTACACCATCATTAAAGTAAGAAACATAAATCATATTACTAATTTCTCTGACCATAAAGCAGTCCATCTATCGGTCAGCGGAAAGTAATATTTAAACTTTACGAAAAGATCTCCGCACTGGAAGTTCAACAATTCTCTATTACAAAACGAATTTTATATTACTGCTATGACAAAACTCACTCAAGATTACACCAGTACTGCACCAACAGAAAACATAACACAATACTGGGATTTGCTAAAAGGAACAATTAAAGAAGTAACACAGTCTATTGCATCTCATTCAAAAAAATATTAGAAAACGAAAGCAGATGTTAGACATAGCCCTTTTCCTAGTCGAAAAATTAGACAGGAATGCCCCGCAAATTTTTTCACTACAAGAAGAAATATCAAAGTATGACCAATACACATTTAACGGGGCTCAAGTAAGAACCAGACCATAAGCTCCATTTCAAGAGACACCGAGTAAACAATTTCGAACAATAGAACAAAACATACAAAAGAGTAGAGAAATACACAAAATCGCTGATAGAGCAGACAAAGAATTAACAACCATCCCAGAAATAATCAAAGCCTTTCACGAGTTTAACTCCCAATTATACACGCAAGACTCTACACAGTCTACGACAGGAGAATTTTCCCCAGACTGCGGCTCACGGTTAAATGACTACGAGAAAAATATCTTGGATGAGCCTCTCACAGTAAATAACCTGCAGTCCGCCTTAAACACACTACAAAAACAGAAGGCCCCTGGCCCAGACGGTCTATCAGTGGAATTTTACTCAAAATTTTTTCACCTATTCGGGCCACTCCTTTTAAAAACACTTCAGGAAGCTTTTAACAAAGAAGGACTCCCTACTAGTTTAAATCAGTCCTACATAACCTTAATACACAAAGTAAACACAGACAAGAAATACATGCAAAATTACAGACCCATTTCTCTCCTTAATACGGATTATAAAATACTTACCAAGGCCCTAACATTAAAATTACAACCTTTTATGCACAAACTCATACACCAGGATCAACAATGTGGAGTCAAAAATAGAAACATAAACAAACATACACATTTCATTCGGGATATCATTCATTACACGCATGACAAAAGCACACCTGCAGCAATAATGTCCATAGATCAGGAAAAAGCTTTCGACAGGGTTTCACATTCCTTTTTACACAAAATTCTACAAGAAAATAATTTCGGCCAATATTTCAGAACCTGGATAAAAATCATATACAAAACACCGGAAAGCAAATTGCTGATAAATCACACTATAACGGAAAAAATCCCTCTCACTCGATCAGTCAGACAATGTTGTCCAATGTCTCCTTTACTATATGTACTAGTTTTGGAACCCTTATTAGAAAGTATCCGAAAAAATACAAGTATTCAAGGAGTCTTTGTACCAGGTGTTGGTGTAAGGAAATTAATAGCATACGCAGATGCCAGTCTTTTTTTCCCCCAAACATTTCATCAATAAAAAAATATCCTAGATACCTTTGATAAATTTAGCAGAACTAGTGGTTCAAAAATCAACATTAAAAAATCACAAATAATGGGCATAGGACAGTGGACAAATAAAACAGACTTCCCTTTACAGCTAGCGCAAACTAATAACATGAAAATATACGGAGTAAATTTCATGTCTATACCATATAAAACAAACAAAGAAATGTGGAGAAATATAATCTTGAAAACTGAAAATAAATTAGAACGCTACAAATATAAAAATGCTACAATATTCGGTAGAGGCATTATTGTAAACACGTATGTTATCCCTAAGTTACTATACATATGTAATATTTTTAACCCTCCAAACAAAACGCTAACAAGAATAAATTCTCTAATCAGACATTTCATCTTCCGTCACACAATACATAACATAAAACACAAAACATTAATACAGGATAAAGCAAGGGGAGGTATATCCCTACAGGATATATCTACCAAAATTCAAGCTATGAGAATCAAATTTATGAGTATTATAATAAATGATCCACATGGATATCCCTTATCACATTACTATGCTGGACTACCATTAGCAAAATTTTATAAATTTAACAATACAGCACCGCATCATTTTGGAGTCTTACCAAACTTTTATAAACAATGCGTTGCATGTATACAAGGAAACGAAGCGATAATACACCGAACAACCAAAGAGATATATAAATATTTAGTTTTAGCACAAGAACCTCCTCTGTATCAAAGAATAAAGAGAGGTTATAAATATGGGATATCAGATTATTCGCAGGTGTTCTCACATTTACAATAAATAAACACATTAACAAGAGTGAAGGAAATAAAACACATTAACTCAAGTCAGTGAAGGAAATAACAGTTTTACAAATTACTTTGTAGACTAAACGTCATGGAGACAGAAGAACACATTTTCTTTTATTGCGATACAGTGACCAACTTTGAACATGTATAGACATTACAAAAACATAACAGAAGTAATTATAAAGTTATGCTTTTCCAAAGATGACTCACAATTGAAATATATTAAACTTTTGCAGAATAAAGAACGTCATGGATTTGTAGAAATAAAGCCCTCTACGAGCAAAGAGTTTTTAATTCTCAACTTTTTCTACATATATTCACACAGAAAACAAAGCACTTAAATCAGCTAACGTAATTTTCAAAAAAGACAAAGGCCATTAAGTTTTGCACACACCACAACATTATGTCTTAGGATAATATATTAGTAGTGTATGTGTGTGTGTCAATAGTACCTAAACTGTGTCGTCAAAGGTGTTTGCCTTCGCACAAAATTACTCTTGGCAGAGATGTAGATAGAAGTGTAATGACGCTTCTGTTCGAAGGAAGCATTCACAAGATAATCCAGAAGTCAAGAACCATGCGTCATAGCGCTGAGCAATGGTTAACTTATATCTGTCCGTAGGCTTTTGTGACGGATTTAAGCAATGGTTTTTAGCCCGTTCAAGCCCCGAGCTGAGTTAATTCAGCGAATTCCTCTTATAATGGTATAGCTCTGTTTAGAGGTAAATATATGTCTAGGTTATAAACAATCTCCTCGCACAGGTTTCGGATGGACACGAGCAATTTTGGTGCATTTGCTCTCGAATCAATTACGTCTGGGAAAGTATAGTAATTCCTTCTTATGACGAGTGTTCAATGATAAAATTGGCCTGGGAAACTAGTAATTCCTCTTTGACTGGTGTTCTGCGATACACTTGGTCTGGGAAACTGTAATAATTCCTCTATGACGGGTGATCCAATTTCTTTAGGTGTCCAGACTCTGTATTTAAAGTCCTGGCCCCTTAAGTTTAGAGTCTTGTATTTATAAAGGCGGGAGCCGCGGTAGCATAGTGGTTAGTGCACTGGTTTCCTAGCTCAGTGGTCTATGGTTCGATCCCCAGATGAGGTGGGATTTTTTTAGGCCGCAAACGGCTCCTGGGTCGACCCAGCCCCAAATGGGTACTAGAGCAACTCTGGGAAGGTTAAGGCGGCCGGCGTGATGCTGACCACATCACCCCTAGTGTGCCGACGGTCAAGAAAATATGGGCCTAACACCATATTCCCAATATGCCTCAATGGGCGTGTAACGGGATCCTTTACCTTTTTTTTTAAAAATACTTCGATCTGTCACTTATAAATATGGAATTCTAGGTCCGATCCTTCTCTTTCCGGCTTTTTGGGAGTTGCTCGTTTGAAGTTGCAAAGCTGTCTGTTCTGTGTCTCTAAGTTCGCTAGATTTTATTGTCAGTTTCCAGTTCACATCACAGATTGTACTTCCCGGCAAACTTATCAATGAGATTCATTGTATATTCCGGCTCTCACTTCAATCCAATCGTAAGCTCTTTTTGCACTACGTGGGTTGGGGTGTTTAAATTCATAATTTCCCCCGCGTGTTTAAAATATTAAATTTAATATTCCCAATCGTGACCTCTTTATAATAAGACGTAATATGTCCGGTGACATCTTGTGCACTCTCACAAACAAATGTGTGAACTGATTACCTGTCTAAATGCCTTCCGTCAAGATTGTCTGGTCAGACAGATTATCTGCGATAATCACACACAGGGAGGGTCCCGTGAAACGATTATCTCATTCATCCTCGTACGAGACCATATTGTCAAACGAGGATCGTCTCCTATCAAAGGTGGTCAGACTGATTCAATGAGATAAACGTATCACCGCTGACCGGTGATAATTACCAGGTATTGTTACGATAATACCACAGTTCACCTGGCGGAATGTAAATAAGTCTGAGGAATGGTAAAGCAAAAATGTAAGAGATAAAGATTTTTCCATAGCACATACTTCCGTAGGGAAGTGGAGTGTTAGAGACTTCCCCCTACTAGATTCAGCATAGAGCAAAATAATCAATGAAAGGGCAAAAAATTGCCATATAATAAGCGATCGGAGAGAAAAATGAAGAATGATACTGCCAGGGGGCTGAAGGTGTGAGAGAGCCCCCAAAAGAACACGTACAGACGTTTTGTCACAACCTCTTTGTCCGATGAAGGCTATGGGCCTTTGATGGAAAAAAATACATAAAAGCATCATAAAAAATTTTAGGTTATGTACTCGGGCCCTCTAGAATCCATGACAAGGTGTCCATGGACTACAGGTTAAGAAACCCTGCTCTAAGAGATCTCTGTAGTGTTCTCCTTCCTTGCTGAACTCCGAAGCCCATCGTTCTTACTGTCCCAAGTATTGATTGCTCTTTCTCACTTATTATCTTGACCCGTGGTCCAATGAGGAATTCTCAGTCTATTAGCAGAACCATTCTGATGAGCATTGAGCCCAATCGGTTACCAGTTCGCACCTACAATAGTAGATGTGATTTCTTTTTATTGGAAACGTGGAAGACCTAGAGGCAAATGGATAGACAATATTACATCAATCCTACAACAACACGGAATCACAGCCACGGCGACAGACTTGGCTCAAGAACGAAAACTTCCGTTGTCCATGATGCTTTACGGTAAGCGTGGACGAAAGGGAGGAAAAAAAGTAAACTTGAATAAATAAATTATCACTACCCGACTCTTGCCAATGTGCTTTCAACACAGAACCCGCCCTTGGGATTTTTCATGGTGGTATGAGGTCTCGTTGTGGTGGTTTCCCCCCCCCCCCCCCCCCCCCCCGTGCTGTACCGTATTGTTCTTTAATGCTATTTACTTGGATCACATTTTAATTTCTTCAAATTTTAAAAATATTCGGCGCCCGTTTGCTAACTGTCCAGCACTTGCATGCAGAACGTTAATTATTAACGTTTAAAGTTTCATATCTTTGCTAACTGTCCAGCACTTGCATGCAGAACGTTAATTATTAACGTTTAAAGTTTCATTAAAAAAAAAAAAAAACCAACTCCTCATTGCCGCTGACAATTTTTCTAGTGAAAGATTACTCTTCATGCTATGAAAAGCTGACTTTGCTGCTGTATATAAAATAATTCTATCAGATGCTGGAGTCCCCTCTTGTCTGCTTTCAAGTGTGTACTTGATATTATTGATGCTATGTCCAACTTCTAGCTCTGTAATTATACTACTGGACAAAAGTTAAGGGCCACCATTCAGTTTAGACAAGGTTTATATAATTGATTGGCAAACTGTAAAGACAAGTGAAAATGTCATTAAAACTGAGCTCAGAGAAATGTGTATACATTTCTGTGTGCACTAGGTTAATTTTATTTTTAAATGTCCAAAAACTGGGTCATTTTAACACGCACGTGAAAATTGCCATTGTTGCTGCAAAAACTCGTGGTTTTTGCAACACGCCCCACTAGTTCAAAAGGTGAAAAAGTGAGTTGAATTTGAATGCACGTGGAAAATGATCATCGGTAAAGAGTTTTCACCGTTGGTATGCAATAAATCAGTATGACAAGTGGTCAAAATGATCACTGCATTAGCCATGCCACCAAGGAGAAGTCTCAGCACTGTAGACCGTGGTCGAGCCATGGCATGGATTCAGGATGGTCAATCTGTTCGTCATGTTGCAAGACGTTTAGCAGTGTCCCACTCTACCATTCAGAGACTTCTAGAGAGATTTCAAGCTACCGGACATTTGGAAAATCGACCCTGAAGAATTATATAAACCTTGTCTAAACTGAATGGCGACCCTTAACTTTTGTCCAGTAGTATATTATCAACAGAAAACTGCCGTGTCTTTTTTTCCACGTTCTTTGTTTGTTTTTACATTTTCCCTTTTCATTATCTAGCTCATTTCTGCACACTGTTCCCAGTACGTATTCCAGATCTTTCCATCCATCTGCATTATAAAACTTCGTCAGGCATGCCACGAGAATAGGAATGATAGCAAACTCTGTACAAAGCGATATAACAGGAGGTAATCTGATCATCAGAAGTGACCCCCCCCCCCGTCGGACAAGTATTTCGGCCTTTTATCTTCCTTACACTGAAGGCAGCGGGCCCACTTGGGTCTTGAGTCCCATGTGTCCGCCTCCTGTTGTCTTTTCCTGCCTGCGCTGCGAAATGAACTCACTCCACCTTAGTTGCAACTCTCAATTTCAATCCTGGATTTAGTCATGCTACCAGCTTGAGGCAATTGTGAAAGTAAACCATTGTGTTGTATATAATTTACTGTCCTAAATTCCACAAGCTGTTGCGGTTGTTCCACAGCCAACACGATGCCGTTTCCGCCATTTCACCGAGCCACTTAAGTGTCCTTGATCTTAACTGTCCCTTTACACCCAATAGTTTCATATACTGAGGCAGCCACTAGACCTCTTGCACCCACCTCTACAGCCGTAACAGCTTGTACATTCAACTCAGAAAGAAGGAAAGCAAGGCAGAAAATGACCATATAATATGGTAATGATAAAATGACCACATATCATCATCACCATTCCCTATTCGCTTCTTATAAAACAACAAGTGTAAAAGCCCGTCATAAGACGGGAATTAAATTCACAAGCACCAGTACCTAACGGCAATTTTACTTATTCAAAAGTATTTTAAAAAACCCACTGTGCATCACCACAGTACACGAACTACGTAGCAGCAGCGAGGACTCAATGTGTATATACGGGATCACACATTCTATGAATATTTTTGTGTGCGCACTCTACAAATAAGTGTTACTATTTTCCGGAGAGTACATATAAGGGAAACAATACAATTAATGTCTAACTTTCAACCAAAGTTGCATCCCTTAGCGTTACGCACTGACAGAACAAGCTGGGATTTTATATATAGGAATTGCAGCTCGTCATTTGTGCATGAAGCAAGTACCAAAGTATTCATGTGCTCATGCTGCGATGGTTTCTGTACCAGTTCCTTCTACAAGACGAGATTGCCGGCCCCATACACAACACAATATTATTCATCTCTTATGACACGCCTAGGGTGAGTTGTATTCCTATTCTTTCTTTGTCGCCTGAGACTCAAAAAAAAAAAAAAGGTAAAGGATCCCGTTACACGCCCATTGAGGCATATTGGGAATATGGTGTTTGGTCCATATTTTCTTGACCATCGGCACACTAGGGGTGATGTGGTCAGCATCACGCCGGCCACCTTAACCTTCCCAGAAGTTGCTCTGGTACCCAGTTGGGGCTGGGTCGACCCAGGAGCCGTTTGCAGCCTAAAAAAATCCCACCTCATCTGGGGATCGAACCACAGACCACTACGCTACCGCGGCTACAGAGACTCAAGGGACGACATAATATGATTGTGACAAAAACGACCATATAGTATGTGAATGAACTCAACTTACTTACTTACTTAGTCGTTTCCCTTCTACCGTGAGGTGTAGAGGTTTGGAAGAGAGAGCGCCAGACTATCGAATTAACTCAAAACATAGCTTATTCAAGACACTAGAGATTGTGCCAAATGGCGAGACATGAACATCGATACCAACTGACAAGACATCCAATAATAATTATTTGTAAATATCCTAGGCCAATTGTCACCATGAACTTTGACCTTCAATGTTAACAGTCTTTATCTTTAAATATGCACTGATGTCAATGAATGTTAAAAAAAGAAAACTAAAGGACAAGGACAAAATAATAAGCAACACTGCAATGAGGGGGAACAGCAACAGAAAAATATAGTGTTAAAAATGTAGTAAGGTCCATTAGCAGATACTGACTAGGGGAGTGAAGTGTTAGAGACTTCATTATACTATGCCTCAGCTTTATGAAGTGAGGTGGTCAGTACCCTTTGTCACTTCCTTTGCTTTCAGTAACTACTACCCATTTAGAACCGGGTACACTGTAGCTTGTCGCTACAAGGTTTTGAACCCCATGCATGTTACAAGCATGTATGTGACAAACATATACCAGAAAATAAAAATTGTTCACAAAATTAACACACAGAATTTTCTGTAGGATGAGAAATGCAAAAGGTGGATAAAGGAAAACTAGAGAAATGAATGATAGAAAGAGATAGATGAGCTGCAAATGTTTGACATGAAAACATAATTATTTATATTAAAATGTAAATAACAATGTATGATAAATTAGGGAAACAAACATGCTGAGCATAATTTATTTTAATAAGCAGTATTACATTACAAACTTCTAATTAGGTAGCCATGTGTCTGATTTACAAAATATACAAAAATACTGAGTAATATGTGAAAATTAATGAGTGTTCACTCTGAATGAGTGTTTTTCTAATTCACTGTAGACTCATTTTCATGGATAATTAAACAAAAATATGAATTAATACTGTTAAACTTACTTAGTCATTTCTCTTCTACCGTGAGAAGAAGAGGTTTGGAAGAGAGAACGCCATACTATCCTATCGGCTGTCTTCCTCCTGGCCTGGTTCCATTCTAGTCCTCGGTTCTTCAGAGATTGTCTAATGTTGACCTCCCAGCGGACTTTGGGTTGTCCTGGAGGTCTGGATCCCTGGCTCTTGGCATCCCATACTACTTGTGGCAGCCAATCTTCTCCCATTCTGCAGACATGACCAAACCATCTTAGTTAGGACTGTTCTACTTGGGTCTGCGGGGGTTGAGTTTTTAGGCCTTGACATATCATCTGGTTGCAGACCATGTCTCTTCTTGTTACTTCAACCACCTTTCTCAGATACCTCATTTCTGAGGTTTGGATCTGACTTTTGTGGGTTGTAATTATTGCCCATGACTCGCATCCATTCAGGCGACCTGTTACTCTTAAGGGTCCTACAGGCAGCATGGTGCAACAAGACCATACCAAAGGATTGGGAGATCACCATCATAACACCAATTTTTAAAAAGGGTGACAATCGACAGTGTGGAAACCATAGAGGCATATCCCTTCTCAGTGTCCCTGGAAAAATCTACTCTAGAATCCTAGAGAAGAGACTCCGACGCCTAGCTGAGCCACAATTGGATGAGGTCCAGTGCGAATTCCGAGCAAACCGAAGTACTCAAGACCTAATCTTCACACTCAGACAGCTGAGTGAAAAGGCCCTTGAGTATAAGAGTGAGATCCATCTTTGTTTCATAGATCTGGAAAAGGCGTTTGACAGGGTCCCTTGGAGCAAACTTTGGGACTGTTTGGCAAGGAAGAATATTCCAGCACTTCTGATTCATGCTATACAGAGCTTCTACAAGTCTTGCAGAAATTATGTGAGGACAGCAAACCATAAGTCAGAAGAGTTCAGGACCACCACTGGTGTAAGAGAAGGTGATATCCTATCACCTTACCTCTTCATACTCCTTATGGACGATGTCATCAAGGCATGTAAGGAGAGAACAAGAAAGTATTCAGTGGGGTACTGGAAGATGAGACAGGTCTATATTTCAGAGCTGGCATTGCTGATGATGTTGCCCTGATTGCTAAATCAGAGGCACATCTCCAATCCAACCTGCAAGTCTGGAAGGAAGAGCTGGAGAAGAGAGGGATGGTCATAAGCAGCTCTAAAACAAAATCCATGGTGATATCACGAGAAGAAAGAAGACATCAGATTAAGCTGGAAGAACAGGTCCTGGAGCAGGTCGACCACTTTAAATACCTCGGAGCTATTATGGTTGTTCGTCCATCACGGGTGATGAAGACCACTCTGTTCATCCAATTATTTAAGAATATGTTAGGTTAGTCTATGGGTACGAAGGTGACTGAAGAGCCCGATGCGGGCCTGGAAAGATCTTGGACAGTGTGGGCAGGGAATGATTGCTTCATGAAACATGTCAGGTTTTATTCACTGGTCTTTTAGCTAGTGTCTGGATATCCGTAACAGCTGTTCTGCTGCTGCTCTTCTGGATGATTCGCATGCTGCTGAGTTGTATGACATCAAACAACCCTTGTACGAAGAGATGTGCGCCAAGCAGTTAGGTCTTGGCAGCAACCTTCCCATGAACCCCCCCCACCCCCATGCACCAACCCCAACCACACCCACCAACCCGCCTCAAACACAACCACCTGATCCCCCCCGAACCAACCCCCACATCACCCACCCCAACAACACCACCCAACCCAAAGGTTTTCAATGACGTTTTTACAAAAACGTGTGCCTACCCCATCCCCTAGTTTCCTTTGAAGCGCAAAACACATGGTAGAAAAGAGTTTCGACTAATCTATATGGCCCACCATGGGAGCGTTTACCCTTCTGCATCTCACCATAAAAGAGCTTTATCTTTGGCAGTCGATGGTCTGGCATGCGGACTACATGACCTGCGCAGCGAATTTGTGACAGCATCAGAATAGAATCGATACTAGGGAGTCCAGCTCTGTCAAGAACGGCGGTATCCGGGATCTTGTCTTGCCATTTGATGTTCCTTATCTTCCTGAGACAGACTGTATGGCAGTGGTTTAGCTTCTTTACGTGGCGCCCTGTATACAGTCCATGTTTCACATGCATATAGCAGCACTGGAAGCACCGCAGCTCTGTATACCTTCAGCTTTGTCTGTAGACTAATGCCACTTCGATGCTAAACGTTTGGTGTATAGTCTGCCAAATGTGCTGCTGGCTTTGGAGATCCTGGTGTTCACCTCATCATCAATGACAATGTTCTGGGATAGTGTGCTACCAAGGTATGTGAATCTGTTCACAACATTCAGTTTCTCACCAATAACCTTGATGACTGGCTCAGTATAAACTGTGCCAGGAGCTGGTTGGTACATGATTTCTGTTTTCTTCGTGTTGATGGTAAGCCCAAAGTTGGCGCAGGCTTCGGAGAATCTATCCACACTATGCTGCAGATCAGCCTCTGAGAAGGAATTGAGGGCACAATCATCAGCAAACAGAAGATCTCTGATGGTGTGTGATTTGACCTTGGTTTTTGCTTGAAGCCTCCTAAGGTTAAACAATTTTCCATCAATACGATAACTAATGTCAATTCCTGTGTCCCCGTCCCTAAAAGCATCAGTCAGCATAGCAGAAAACATGATACTGAACAGAGTCGGTGCAAGTACGCACCCTTGTTTAACTCCATTTGAGACGGGGAAAGGCTCTGATAGCTCACCGTTTTCCTGAACTCTAGCCTGCATTCCATCATGCAGTTGCTGCACTATTGTGATAAATTTCTTTGGGCAGCCGTATTTTGCCATGATCTTCCATAGCCCCTCTCTACTGACCGTGTCGAACGCCTTTGTCAAGTCGATGAAAGCTGTGTACAGGTCACAGTGCTGTTCTTGGCATTTTTCTTGTAGCTGTCTTGCAGCGAACACCATATCTGTGGTTCCACGTTCTTTCCGGAATCCACACTGACTTTCAGGTAAAAGACCTTTGTCAAGATGAGCCGTAAGGCGATTCAAAAGGATTCTGGCGAATATCTTCCCAGCGATTGATAAAAGAGAGATGCCTCGATGATTGTTGCAGTCTTGGCGATTACCTTTACGTTTATATAGATGTATAATTGAGGCATCTTTGAGATCGTGTGGGATGGTTTCACTCTGCCACATTTGCTGGAAGATCATATGAAGTTTCTCTATCAGAACTGCACCGCCATCTTTATAAACCTCAACAGGAATTGAATCGGAGCCAGGGGCCTTTCCACTAGACAGTTGACGAATCGCTTTTTTAGTTTCCTCCAGAGTTGGTACATCTTCTAATGCTTCAATTTTAGAGATTTGGGGCAGGCGGTTGATGGGTTTTTCGTTAATATATGATGGCTGGTTTCAAGATATTATTAAAATTGTTCAGCCCAGCGTTGGAGAATTTTTTCCTTGTCTGTAATTAGTGTTTTTCCATCTGCATTAAGGAGGGGAAATGATCCTGATGATGTTGGACCATAGACCGCTTTGAGTGCAAGGTAAAAGTTTTTCAAGTCATGGCTGTCAGCAAAGCCTTGGATCTCATCTGCTTTATTACTCAGCCATGAATCCCGCATCTGGCGTAGTTTATGTTGGACGATTCTACGCATGTTGTTGAAAGCGTCTTTCTTGGATGTAGATTTTGGATCATTTAAATATGCTTTATGGAGATGGTGTTTCTCAGCCAACATCTGCTTTATATCATCTGAGTTCTCATCAAACCAGTCATTTTGTTTCTTGATGGAAGGACCCAGGACCTCTGTAGCAGTGTTGTAGATCTGCTCACTTAGGGCTGCCCAATTTGTTTCCACACTTTGGCCGTCTAGCGAGATAGATTTGAGACGGTCTTCTAAGGTGTCAGTAAATGACTGTTTGATTGTTGTCTTCTTTAGTTTGGTGACATCCAGCCTCTTTTGAGTTTTCTTCCCCTGAGGGCGCCTGGCTGGTTGGATACGAACTTTAAGTTTAGATACAATGAGGCGATGATCAGTCCAGCATTCGGCACCACACATGGACTTGGTCACCCGGACATCTTGCCTGTCCTTCTTCCTAACAATTACATAGTCAATTAGGTGCCAATGCTTTGAGCGAGGGTGCATCCAGGAGGTCCTGTTGCGGGTAGGAAGTCGAAAAAATGGTGTTGGTGACAAGGAGGTCATGTTCTGCGCAAGTCTGGAGGAGACGAAGTCCATTACTGTTACAGCGACCCACGCCGTACCTACCAATAGTGCCATTCCAGGAGATGTTATCTGAGCCTACTCTTGCATTAAAGTCACCAAGAATGATGAGCTTATCTGCTTTAGGAACTGATGCAATGACTGCATGTAGTTCTTCGTAAAACTTATCCTTGACATCATCCTGGTTTGTCATAGTTGGTGCATACGCGCTAATGATGGTGGCATGTTTTCTTCCATAGAACAGAGGGATCTTGACCGTCATGAGTCGGTCATTTATTCCCTTTTGGGGCCCCGCTAACTTGCTGACAATTGCTGTTTTGATTGCAAATCCAACCCCTGCTTCTCGTCTTTCTTCAGTTCCTCTTCCGCTCCAAAAGAATGTATAACCTGCACCCTTTTCGCAAAGTTGGCCCTCGCCTGCAAGTCGAGTTTCACTCAGTGCTGCTATGTCAATGTTGTACCTGGCCAGTTCTCTCCCAATCAGGGCAGTTCGTCTCTCAGGTCTGTTTGCATTAAAGTCTTTGTCAAGTAAAGTGCGCACATTCCATGCGCCTAGAATGAGGGGGAAAAATCTGTCCTTTCTTTTTCTTATATGTCGACCGCCGAAGTAGGGTACCCACCAACCGCGGTAAGCTGGTTAGGTAATGGTGAAGCAGGCAATGTTTAGGGCACCTTTTCTAGCCCCTTCCTCATGCCATGGAGGTGAGCAGTGCTTTCCTAAGAGGGCTGCTCAGACACTCAGGGGGCTGCCGAATCCCACTGCTGCTCCGATCAGTGGAAGACGACCATATGGCCTGAGCCGCCTGTGTGTAGGTCTGCGACTACGACTGCCAGCGTACCCACGCCTGCCGCTTCGCCGCTCGCCCATCGCCACAGGACTTGTTGTGAGTGGATGGATGAATGGATGAAAGAGTGACTTGCGCGGTGATTTGGATTAAAGTGAGGAAGAGTTGCGCAATTCGTCGACCTCACTCTCTCGCCTGGGTCCATCTCAATCCAGTGGCAAGACAAGTCAAGACGACTGAAGATGAAGTCAGGTGCAGTGGATGACCAGGGCTTTCTACGTGCCTCGCCGTGCTCCTTACGCTCCACAGCGCGTTGCTGGTAATCGCCGTCATGCCCGTTGAACCAACAGGTGGTTTCTTCCGCGCAGTCTATCGAATCCAGTCTTCGCATGCATGGGTAGGCAGACCCTAACTCACCGAAGGTTTATAACCATTCGGCTACCCTCACCTAGTTTAGCCGGCCTGTCAAAGCCGTTTGTCCGGGGGTGGCCGCTGTCGCATGCTGACAGCTACGAGGAGCCACAGGTGAGAGCTGGATGCCAGGTTTGGACCAAAGGTGGCTGAGCTGCCCTAAAAAGGGCATGACAGCTCCTTCACCAGAGGTACTACCAATACCTGACTTCCCAACACCCCCCGGAGCTATTATAGACCGAAAGGGAGGCATCAAAGAAGAGTTGGCCACTCGAAAAGCAGCAGCTGGGAGACTTTTTCAGGCCATCAATCGAGGATTCCTCAGCAAGAAAGAGGTTGGTAAGAAAACGAAGATGGCTGTATACCGCTCCACCTATGTCCCAGTCTTGACATATGGATGCGAGTCATGGGCAATGACTACAACCCATAAAAGCCAGATCCAAACCTCAGAAATGAGGTATCTGAGGAAGGTGGTTGAAGTAACAAGAAGAGACATGGTACGCAACCAGACGATACGTCAAGGCCTAAAATGCCACCCCCTACAGACCCAAGTAGAACAGTCCCAACTAAGATGGTTTAGCCATGTCTGCAGAATGGGAGAAGATCGGCTACCACGACAAGCATGGGAAACAAAGAGCCAAGGATCCAGACCCCGAGGACGACCCAGAGTCCGCTGGAAGGACAACATTAGACAATCTTTGAAGGACCGAGGACTAGAATGGAACCAGGTCAGGAGGAAGACAGCCGATAGAATAGTCTGGCGCTCTCTCTTCCAAACCTCTACACCTCACGGTAGAAGGGGAACGACTAAGTAAGTAAGTAAGACTCGCATCCATACGTCAAGACTGGGTCATAGGCGAAGCGGTATACAGCCATTTTCGTTTTCTTGCCAACTTCAGTACTGTTAAAACCAGGTATTATTGTCCATTCCTTAAGCTCGTCGATTTCTCTTTTAGTTAAGACTTCCCTAGGTACCACTGTTTGAAGCAGGAAAGTCAGCCTTGAATTAAATATATAAAATAATTGTAATGCATGGAGAATACACTAGTATAATAGCAAAAGTTGGACAATTAGAAAATATTCCACGAAAAAAGACAACCTGAATTTAGTTGCTACAGAAGGATGTTCAAAACATTTCCATGGAAAATATGAATCAAAGTGATCATAACAATACTGGAAGTTACAGAATGACAAACTAACAAGAATTATAACTATAAGAATAACATCAATACAACTTACTTACTTAGTCGTTCCCCTTCTACCGTGAGGTGTAGAGGTTAACATCAATACAAGATGACGGTAAATACAGTTACCCCACTCTTGTTATAAGGAAATACAGAAAGGAAAGACAAGAAAAATACACAAACATATCCAGCATTAAAACATGGAATAGGGACATCAGCAGAAAAGAAACATGTAAGAAACCAATTCACACCTACCAACACATGCAAGCACTAAAAAAATGTTTCAACAGGGGAATGGAAGCTCATATCTAACACGTATTTAGAAATAAAGTCTACCCTTCAGCCACCCACATCTCATTATTTAAACATCCTATTTCATCCAGATGGTATTTCATCGAAGAGGCACATGTTTTCACATTTTAATGTCACTGAAATTAGGGTGCGTCCTACAATCAATGGTATCTTATAACCACTGTCAACAGAAAGTTGCTGGAGGAGTAGTCATCGGGCAGGAGGGAGATAGCCAGGTAGCATAAGCAAAGAAGACAGCAAGATGTCTTGAAAAATTGTGTGAACGCCATGTGCTTTTAAAAAAAAGTGCGGTAATTCTGAAAATAAAGTTGTATAATGTTGCTCAATTATTTACGTCATTAAACGTGCTTTGTTTGAAATACCTTCTTATCATGTTCCAAGCCGCAACTACAAGAAAAATTACTGGTTTAATTAATGAGCTAATAATATATACTATAATACTCAACAAATATCAATAAATTTTACACTGTTGAAATATATTTTTGTTGCCAATCTATTTTAGAATTTCATTTTTTTCATTGTGAATGGAAGATATAATAACAGTGCGCCTTAAAATCGATGGCGTCTTAGAGTTGATGAATTATGGTATATTAAAAATCAAGCATTACATCCAAACACTTTTGCAGGGAAAATGTTCATTTATATACTACTGTTACTATCAACATCGATTGATTCATCATCATCAGTTGCCATCTCCACAACGAAGGTTGGCTGTAATGGATCTCCAACGTCTTCTGTCTCTTGTCTTGGTGGTGCACTCTGATAGACTCTTTCCTGTCCATCTTTTGATGTTATCTTCCCACTTATAGCGCTGTCTTCCCCTTGCACATTTGCCTTCAACTCTCCCTTCTGTTATGGTCTTCTGAAAGGTGTTATGCCTTTTTATGTGGCCAAAGTATTTTAGCTGCCGAACTTTGACCTCCCTCATTAGTTCTCTTTTCATACCTAGATTTTCTAGGACCTCCTTATTTGTTTTCATCTCTTTCCGTGAGATACGCCCCATTCTTCTATATATCCACATTTCAAGAGCCTCAATTCTTTCTTCCAAATGCTTATTCATCGTCCATGTTTCTGCACCATACAGAAATGCAGAATATATATAACACTTTATGATTCTCAGTTTTAATTTGTGAGATAACTGTTTGGATGTCAGTATATGTTTCATGTTGTTGAATGTAGCTTTGGCCATTCCTATTCTCTTCTTGATTTCTGTTTCACATCTGCCATCTTCTGTTATTATATGACCAAGATATACGTAGCTCTTGACTTGTTCCAGGATTTTCCCATTTACGCTTATCTTTAATGTGGGTTTATCGTCTGTTTTGCTAATTATCATAGTTTTTGTTTTCTCAATATTAATGTCGAGTCCATATTCATGACTTATACTGTTCACTTGCTTCACTAGTTCTTGTAACTCCTGTTCGCTTTCAGCTAACAACACGGTATCATCTGCATATCTAAGGTTGTTTATTGACCTTCCACTGATTTTCAGTCCTGGTATTTCCTGTATCTGTTTGAAAACTTTTTCGGTGTATAAATTAAATAGGCAGGGGGACAGCACACAACCTTGTCTGACACCTCTTTTTATGTCTATGTATGGTGAATAATTCCTTCCCGATCTTACTGTGGCAGTTTGCTCCCAATAAAGGTTACTGATTGATTAGAAAATTACAAAAACTGTCTGGTACTTAAGTGACTGTTCTCAAACACTTGCGAAACCATGGTATGCACCCTCAGACACTAAGGTCTCAGCTGCCTTTAGGGAAGTACCCAGGTTTTATTTATATTTAATTAGATTCTTGTGTGTCCTATCTAGCCCTCACTTTTTTTTTCTTTCCTTTCCCCGACGAAGGCCTTGTGGCCGCAACGTTGGCTATTTTCTTCGTTTTTTGTCCTCGTAAGACGAATCACCTTTTTTCGATTTTTTTTCATACCCATCCTAAGTAACATAGACCATGTGAAAGAGAATCAGATAACAAACAATTTAACTTTAGAAAAGAAATGCTGATAGACTGGACATACCGTCAGCAAAAAATCAACCAGTACAAGACATGCCCTTGATTGGAACCCACAGGGAAAAGGAAAATGTGAGGTCAAAGAGAGCCTAGAGAAAAATGGCAGAAGGAGAAACCAAAGAAACTAGAATCTCATGTGTGGAACTAGGAATATCAAAAATAAAAAAGGACTTAGTGAAGAGCAGCAGCTCCAATCTTACAAACATAACAAAAGAATAAAAGATGATGAAACAGATCGCTCATAATAAATGGATGAAATATGAGATCACGTATAAAGTACAGAGGCAAACGGTCAAACATCTATTAATTTTTTTTTTTTTTTTGCGTACGCCCGCTATTACTCGAGGCGAAATCTCAGGTTAGTATAACCTGAGACTGATTTTTACGTGAGTATCCCTTTTTTCTTATACAGAGACAGGTGTACCTCGCCATTCAGGCAAATACACACCGATTTCGGAGGTACCCATTAGAGCTGGGTTGGCTCAGGAGCCGCCACTCCTTCAAATGTACTCGCCAGGGCTCGAGTTAATCCAGTGCAAATCCCGGTCGACAAAAAATCTTCAAATGTTCTCACCTGGGTGTAAAGACGTTATTTCTTACTACACCTGTAGTACACCACTGTAAAGTATCAGTCTGTCTGCTCTGTAAGGAAGAGTGGTGTGTTGTTGAGATCAGGCATGCTCCAGTCTACCCAGCTGTAAATGGGTAACTCACCCTAGTCCTGAGTTAGGGAAGGCAAAGGCTCCAGGGGAAGCAGGCCCTAAACTTGGTCACTTCAGCCGACGCAGGATGGTGTATGTATGAAGTAGTAGTGTAGAGTGTGATTACCGCGAATGGTGTACTGTTCGTGTGCTGACCAATATAATCACTCATACACATGTGTCTACAAGGCACCAATGCAGACTGCTGGAATCTTAGTTTACTCAATTTATTCAGACGTACACACTGGGACATACGAGTACATCAGGCTTTGTTGACATAACAATTTGTAGGTATACATAGCAGATCTGAAGTCATGACACATGCAGAAATAATGGGTAGTACATCAAAGTTCAATGTCATGATACATCATCTTATGAAACCACGAAAAGGGGGCTTCTAGCAGGATTGAGATCTCTCTGTCACTGTCCGATAATAAGATAAATAATCTGTTCTCTTGGCAGTGATCACAACAGACGATGACCGAAATCCAACATGGCTACCTTCCTGAGTTGTCGTTCACTCATTCATAGGAAGAATATCAGCCAAAGTTAATTTACAATGGATATATAGCGGATTTCATAAATGGTTCCATGCAGCACTACGGTGATCAGGTTAGTTCACGTAGCCATAACCGCTAGCATATCGAAGCACCCAAAAGTCAAGCTAGGCCTAACCGACGAGAGATCATCAAAAATACGAGCTGGGTTTACCTGGAGTCCGAATCATCTGACACTATCTCCTCCAGAAGAAAAAACCACTTCGTAAGACATTTTTTCTTGACGAAGGGACCAGCTCTTGAAAAACGTACCCCGCCATTCTTAGCAGTACATCGGAACTCATCACGACTTGTTAAGACAACTCATACTTCCGCTAACAAGAATCTAGTCCCTCATACCCATCCAAAATATACAATATAGGACTGATTCTACTTGTACTAATAATATGTAATACATATGAATTCAGGCCATAAACACAATAAGCAAATTAATATATTTTCTGGCCCTAAAATTAAGTACAAACGCAAGCGTACTATTCTTGCGCTGGATCGATATCCAGACCGATTACTCCTATAATCAAAAGTGTGAATCAAACATGGATTATCTCGCTTTTACAATAAACAGCATTTTCATACACAGATGGATGCATGTCTATATTTTTCCCATATTAAATAACCATATCGATTTTTTTGTAATATGTGCGTCAAAAATATGCACGCAACAGATTACCACACCCCTCGGGAAAAAAAAAAATGGTACATTTTTTTTTTTGAAATACATCTAGGAGCAACATACAATACATTGTATCACAACGCACCAATAACAATGCGCAGATGATAAGCATAAGTTTTATGACCTTAGAGAAAGCACTTCTCTAAGTATTAATATTTCCAGAGAGGTGTCACCAACGCATACTACAATATTAGCAATGACACAATTTCCACATTAGTTTATACATAAATTCCATCTAAGATATCTTAACATCATGATCATCAAAGACGAAAAACATTGAAAAAATCAGCGGTGAATAAATATCCATGAACCGCTAAGTAGTGTTACAATCAATATATGATATATTACATATGTGTACACATTTCAACATAGAAACAATTGTATCAAAGCTGTATAACAGTTATGAATCATGTGGGCATCTAGACAAAATATCTGCCATCACATTTTCTGACCCACGGATAGCTCGCACCGAAAAATGAAATGGCTGTAGAGCAATCGCGTATCGCGTTGATCTCGCGCTCTTCAGATTTTTACTCTGAATAGCCGTAAGAGCTTTCTGGTCAGTTTCCACAATGAAATGCGCGCCCAGAAGAAATCTTTGTAGTTTAAGGATTGACCAAACCATAGCCAATAATTCACGGTCTAGGACCGAGTAATTCTTCTCTGCGGCATTTAATTTCCGAGAAATATACATCACAGGATGCAGAGTTCCAGAGTACTCTTGCATTAGTGCAGCTCCAATCCCGGTGGATGAAGCGTCACTACGAAGAATAAATGTCTTATCCTTAGAAGGTAATACTAGGATAGGTGAAGTAGAAAACATAGTTTTAACCTTATCCAAAGAGGATTGACATTCTTGAGTCCAATGGACTACATTAGGAGACCCTTTCTTTAGCAAGGAAGAAAGAGGTGACATAATGGAGGACAGATTCGGTATGAATCGTCCATAAAATTGTATTAGACCTAAGAGACTTCGTACTTGCTTTTTAGTCTTAGGAATAGAAATGTTAAGTATCTTACTTGTATTATGGTCTTCTGTTTTTAGGAACCCATGACCAACACGGTGTCCTAAGAAAGATATTTCGCTAAAACCAATACATGCTTTCGATGGTTTCGCTGTCAGGTTATGCTCGCGTAAGATAGACAATAGTTCATTTATACCATTATAGTGATCGTTCCAAGTATCACTGAAAAGACAGATGTCATCAAGATACGCAATGACATCTGAGCGATGAGATAGGATTCGACGCATCATGCGTACAAATGTAGCAGGGGCGTTCATAAGACCGAAAGGCATGAAATTCCATTGGAATAGACCCCTAGGCGTCGAAAAAGCAGTAAACGGTTTGGCGTGTTCGGATAGTGGAACTTGCCAATATCCCTTAGACAAATCGAGTTTAGTAAAGAAGTGAGAATTCGATAGTCTCGTAAGTAGCTCTTCTAGTAAAGGCATAGGTTCAGCATCGAATTTAGTCACTTGATTCAATTTGCGATAATCCACGCAAAGACGTATGTTATTGTCTTTTTTTCCGTACTATAACCATCGGCGAAGAATATGCTGATGTGGATGGTTCAATAATTTTTAACTCTATCATCTCATCTAACTCTTTCTCTACCTGTGCTTGGAAATGTATCGGGATAGGATACGGTCTGACTCTTATAGGACTATGGTCAGTAAGAATAATGTCATGTTGAATGACATCCGTTTGACCAGGAATGTCAGTAAGGACATCCTGAAATTGTTCTAACATAGTAGAAACTTGTTTCTGCTCTCCTGGAGATAATTCTGGAGAAATTGCAACATCTTTCCATGATTCATTAGAGTGAAGAGGAATCATTGGAAAAGGTAAATTTACATCCGAGAAACTCGTTTCCTCATCCTGTATTACTGACAGAGATGAGTACTGTCCATGTTGGACTGGAAAATCGTCCGTTGCCTGGAAAACAGGTTGTAAATAATCAGGACGTTCATGGAATTCCGTGAGCATGTTGATGTGGAAGGTTTTACGCTTCCCGTCAATATCGACGATATAGTCAACATCGGAAACCTTTGATATTATATCGTACGGACCTTTCCAAGAAATGAGAAGTCTATTTTCCCTACAAGGTAGCAAGACAAATGCTTTGTCACCTGGACAAAGTTGACGCAAACATCTCTTTTTATTGGCAAATTCCCTTGCCTTCTGTTTCGCAAATTCAGAAGAAGCAGTTGCCAATTTGCATGCTTCAATAATCTTGTGTCTAAGTGCGATGACATATTCATAAGAGGATTTTGTGTCATCGACAATATTATCAGCAGTTATAAGATCATGAAGTAAGGACATAGGACCTCGCGGTTTCGCGCCAAAGACAAGTTCAAAGGGAGAAAATCCTGTATGTTCGTTGGCGACCTCTCTATATGCAAAGAGAGCCGCGGGTAAAACCCTATCCCAATCCTGAGGATGATCTTCTGTTATCTTACCTAGTAGGTTTTTCAGAGTTCTATTCAAACGTTCCACCATCCCATTGGACATAGGATGATAAATACTACTCAGCGATCTCTCTATCTTCAGAGTCGACATTACTTGAGACATGGTATCCGATATAAGTTGGGTACCATGGTCGGATAATATTTCTGCTGGAAACCCCAGACGAGAAAATATTAACCAAAGAGCATCTGCGACATCAGCAGTAGTTATGCTCTTTAGAGGAACAGCCTCCGGCCAACGTGTGCACATATCAACACACGTCAGAATAAATTGGTGTCCTCTAGCAGACTTTATCTTAAATGGACCAATGATGTCTATCGCCATTTTTTGAAATGGCCGAATGGGAATGTCTGCAGCCTGAATAGGTGCATCATGGCGTGGACCTCTGGATTTAATCTCTTGACATACTTTACAAGATCGACAATAGATTCGTATGTCCTTATTCACAGCAGGCCAAAAGAAAGATTGAAGAACTCTAGCTTTAGTACGGGAAAAACCCATATGTCCAGCACACTGCGAATCATGAGCGTGCTGTAAAATTTTAACTCTCATATTTTTAGGCACAAGGATTTGAGAATGAATGGACTTAGCGGAGTCTTGTACCATACGTACAAGTACGCCATTCTTCATCGTAATCCAAGATTTACGATTTGTATCCTTATTCGGATCACCTTTTGTTGCCAGAGTAAAGAATTTCTTTAGAGTAGGATCATCTTCCTGCTGTTTAATAAAGGAATCGTGTGAAATCTCCAAGGGATCATCTTGGATCTGCGCATCATTATCTTCAGAATGTGAAGATTGTGGCATATTGAGAGCTTGAGCCCTAGTGATTACTGCATTAGCAGATTGCATATTAACATTTTCCCAATTAGAGATTTGCTGTGGAGTGCATTCTTTCACTCCATGAATGCGACCGATGATAAGATCAGCGATCGGATTCGGCAAGAGACATGCTTGCACCTCTCCTGTAAAGAAAGGCGTAGCAATATTGATAATGGCAGTGGAGTACTTCTCCAATGTGCCACCAAATGTTACACATTTGACTATATTGCCTGTAGCTCGAGAAGGATTTACGAGTGATTGCCTCACTCCAAAGGTAGTGCACCCCGAGTCGAAAAGAATTGATACCGGAGTACCATCTATTAGGCCCCTATTAAAGACAAGAGCACCCCTTCCATTATGCGCAATTGACGCATGGAGAGCGGGAAGTGGGTGACCGCAGCTTAAAGTAGACACTGTGGTTGGATCGAATAATGTTTTGCATTGCGAACACTCAGATGCTCTAGCAAAATCGAAAGCGGAATTTGCTACACTATTGGAGTCTTTTTTATCATTATTCTGATTATCGGTGTCGTGGAACTCCTGTTGTGCAGAGTTAGCCTGGTAATAAGATTTACCATGTCTTTTGTGTTGTGATCTACCTCGGTTATAATTGTCTCTATAATTATTATTGCCTCTGTTATAACCCCTATTTGGGTTTGAATCATAATATTCATGATCATAATCATCATGCTCGTTATATTGAGTATCCCTGTAATATTGTTTCTTTTGTCTCCATGAAGCACTTGGGTAGTTCCTATAGCTACTCCCTTTCCGAGAATTTCTAACATTATGGGTACCCCTCGCGTGTCGAGGACTATCAGCCCGATTCCAGTTCTTCGAAGAAGAACCCTGATTTGTGTGGTTATCTTGGTTTTGATATTTATTCCAATTAACCTTTTTATCAAATTTATTTTTAGCTCCTTGGAATTTGTGTGAGTAATTCTGATTATATTCTGTTGCCGAAGCAACTGGCATACTCTCTTTAATGTTAGAGTTACTAAGAATCATGTCAGGGTGTGCCGTGGCATACTGGTCACAATATTCTTCCATTTGCTTTATTGTACTAGGTTTACGCTCATGTAAGAACTCTAGGAATGATTTATTTACAGAAGACATGACCTTGTCTCTTAGCAATAAATCTGTAAGACCATCAAATGTTTTCTCTGTTTTGGATAATTCAATCCATCGTGAAAGTGTAATTCGTGCTTTTGAGATGAAATCTGAGAATTCTACACCTACCTCAGGTCTCATTGTTTTAAACAAAAGACGGTAACCTTCCTCAGACAGCTGATATCTCTTTATCAAAGCTGCCCTAACAGCATCATAATTGTCTTTGTCGGCCTCTTCAACAAAATATAACTTACTCAGAGACTCCCCTTTTAGATTTTCAGACAACTGATTCACATACTGTGATTTGTCAACATTATGAGATCGACAAGCCCGTTCAAATCTAGAAAGCCAAAATGTTATGTCATCACTGGTAGGGTTAAACGCTGGTACTTTGACCTTGTACACAAAGGGGTTACCATTACCACCAGATGCCTGATTAACATTACTCATACATGTCAATTTTAATTTCTCTAATTCAAACTCATGTTCTCTTATTGCTTTTCTCTCTTCAGCTTCTCTATCTAATCTTTTCTGTTCTGCAGCAGCTTCTAGTTTTTTCTGTTCTGCAGCAGCAGCAACTTCTAGTTTTTTCTGTTCTGCAGCACCTTCTAATTTTTTCTGTTCTGCAGCAACTTCTCATTTTTTCTGTTCTGCAGCAGCAGCAACTTCTAGTTTTTTCTGTTCTGCAGCAGCTTCTAATTTCTTCTGTTCTGCCTCAAATCTCCTTTCCTCCACTTGCATCTGCAATTTCTTAAGTTCAGCAGCAGTATCAGCTTCTTTTTCTAATCTTTTTTCTTCAGCTAAGGCTTTCCTTTCTTCTGCAGCAGCTTTTTTTTCTTCTATTTGAAGTTTTCTCTCCTCAGCCGCAGCTTTTTTTTTCCTCAGCAGCTATTTTTTTTTTCTTCAACAGCAGCAGCAATTTTTTTCTCTTCTGCAGCTAACTTTTTGTCATATTGAGCAACAGGCCCATTGTTTCTAAGTCTTTTCGAGTCTTATCAAAAGATTTTCCTAGTGTAATGAAATAAGCTGGGGTAGACATATTGTCTTCTTAAATCAGATACCTGAAAAGTAAATAAATTACTCTCTTTGTTAATGGGAGACAAGTCTATACCTTAGACTTAGTCTTAGTCCAAACTTGTATGGTTTACAATAACCAATGATAACTTGAGTACCTGTGGACAACAATAATTGTATCTCAAATACTGTGGGGACAAGCCTTACAAAGGTCTTGTATACCTCACTGTAATCAAAGATCACTTGAGTACCTGTGGAAAAAAATATTTCCCTTTTCCAATAACTTTGGGAGACAAGCCTTACAAAGGTCTTGTATACCTCAATGTAATCAAAGATCACTTGAGTACCTGTGGAAAAAAAAAAATATTTCCCTTTCCAATAACTTTGGGAGACAAGCCTTACAAACTTGTATATCTCAATGTAATCAAAGATCACTTGAGTACCTGTGGAAAAAAAAAATAACTTTGGGAGGACAATATTACCCTTTCAAAGATCACCAATAACAATAACTTTGGGATGACAAACAAAGGTCTTGTATACCTCAATGTAATCAAAGATCACTTGAGTACCTGTGGAAAAAAATATTTCCCTTTTCCAATAACAATCAGAAAGTACTGATCTGTACTATACTATCAGTGTATACCACTATACGTCATATGTCAACTAAAGACATTACAAATGACAAACAAGAAAAGACAATCTGAAAACATTTGCAGAGATCAAATTAAATTAAAATGGGGGAAATGAAAAAAATGATCACAGAACCTGTGATGATAACTGCCATAAGATAACAAGACAAATAACGCTACAGTGTATAAACATAAGGGTGTAAAAAACTGAAATGAAAGGAAAGATGAGACCTACAATTATACAAACAAATCAAACAAAACTAAGGAACACAAAAAATGTTACAAATACAAATATGAAACAGTCGTCACAACTAACCAAATATTTGCAAACTATGTTGCAAGCAAATTTCAATTAAGAAATTGCTCCCTATCGAACGCCAGAACAAGACCAATATTACTCGGTATTTCCTGTTCTAGTCACACAGAATATAAACTAATTTAATACACAACAAATAACATGTAAGCATAAATAGCATATAGCATACAATATCATTTTATGTCATGAATGGAATGTGTTGCCAGTATAGTGTTGTAAAGTAGGCACAGTTTATTTAAATAATACTAACTTGCCACTTTATTCAGTAATAGATTTAAGTTTAAACTATTACACTGTCAATTTTTTTCTCTGTTGAGCATATGAAGATCCCACGATGAACTATGCACTTTATTCAGCAACACTGCGATTCTTCTGTACGTTGAGAAATGTCAACAATATTGCTCCAGATATTTTCTACACTTGATACCACTGTCCTGTGTAATACTGTCTGTACAGCGAAAAAACTGTCAACAAGTGCTGACCTAGATACAGCATCCTATCGGTAATACAGGTCAAGCTGTCCTACTGGTGTTGATGTGTTCAAACAAATGTTCTTTCAGCTGTAAACTGTGATTCTCAACACAAAACTGCGTAAGCTGGACCCAGGAATCTGGCTCGCCACTGTAAAGACGTTATTTCTTACTACACCTGTAGTACACCACTGTAAAGTATCAGTCTGTCTGCTCTGTAAGGAAGAGTGGTGTGTTGTTGAGATCAGGCATGCTCCAGTCTACCCAGCTGTAAATGGGTAACTCACCCTAGTCCTGAGTTAGGGAAGGCAAAGGCTCCAGGGGAAGCAGGCCCTAAACTTGGTCACTTCAGCCGACGCAGGATGGTGTATGTATGAAGTAGTAGTGTAGAGTGTGATTACCGCGAATGGTGTACTGTTCGTGTGCTGACCAATATAATCACTCATACACATGTGTCTACAAGGCACCAATGCAGACTGCTGGAATCTTAGTTTACTCAATTTATTCAGACGTACACACTGGGACATACGAGTACATCAGGCTTTGTTGACATAACAATTTGTAGGTATACATAGCAGATCTGAAGTCATGACACATGCAGAAATAATGGGTAGTACATCAAAGTTCAATGTCATGATACATCATCTTATGAAACCACGAAAAGGGGGTTTCTAGCAGGATTGAGATCTCTCTGTCACTGTCCGATAATAAGATAAATAATCTGTTCTCTTGGCAGTGATCAAAAACAGACGATGACCGAAATCCAACATGGCTACCTTCCTGAGTTGTCGTTCACTCATTCATAGGAAGAATATCAGCCAAAGTTAATTTACAATGGATATATAGCGGATTTCATAAATGGTTCCATGCAGCACTACGGTGATCAGGTTAGTTCACGTAGCCATAACCGCTGCAGGAAAATCTGTCATCTTCGTCGATACAAAACACGACACTAGCATATCGAAGCACCCAAAAGTCAAGCTAGGCCTAACCGACGAGAGATCATCAAAAATACGAGCTGGGTTTACCTGGAGTCCGAATCATCCATATACTGACATAAGGAGAGTCTCTAACACAAACTATCGTAGAGACACTATCTCCTCCAGAAGAAAAAAACCACTTCGTAAGACATTTTTTCTTGACGAAGGGACCAGCTCTTGAAAAACGTACCCGCCATTCTTAGCAGTACATCGGAACTCATCACGACTTGTTAAGACAACTCATGCTTCCGCTAACAAGAATCTAGTCCCTCATACCCATCCAAAATATACAATATAGGACTGATTCTACTTGTACTAATAATATGTAATACATATGAATTCAGGCCATAAACACAATAAGCAAATTAATATATTTTCTGGCCCTAAAATTAAGTACAAACGCAAGCGTACTATTCTTGCGCTGGATCGATATCCAGACCGATTACTCCTATAATCAAAAGTGTGAATCAAACATGGATTATCTCGCTTTTGTGGTTTGGTTTGGTTTGAAGGACTATCTTCACTGCACACAGACAACTCCATCAGTGCTCCGATCTCCTCCCTTAGATCACACAAAGAGGATCTCAGCACAGTGCACAAACTCTTTAGCACCAGCGAGAATCCCAATGTGTGAATATAGGAATCACATATTCTATAAATATTTTTGTGGTGGGTAGGTTTCTAATTTTTAAATTTTTGCCAGGGCAGCGGCCTGATAGGCCTACTCTTTACGATTTCCAACTGCCATGGGATTTTTAACGTGCATAACTTGCACACGGGAATTCCTATTTTTTCGCCCTTTTCTAAGAGGGCTAGGCATCTGATCTCACTACCCAGGAGACCAGGGGGGAGTATGACATCATTAGGACCACTGGTTCTGAAAAAAATTTTCCATAAATTATATTCCCATCGACTGGGAATCGAACCCGGTACATCTAAAGCTTGAGGCAGACCCCATACCTCTTAGCCACTCCACATCCGACAGTTTTATAGAATGAAATGTTTAATTTACACAACAAAGGTTTATCATGAAATGATATTGCAATATTATGGTATGAAACTTCCAATTATGTGTAACATGACATTTTACCCAATGCCATATCATATATTTTCTAAGAAGAAAACAAAAATGCATTTCAATTTCCTTAATCAATACTTCCTTTGGCATCATCACCATTACAAACTCTTCAACAAAGATTGCATTGAGAAAAAACACACCATCATACCATAATTAACCTGCATTGTGTAAGTGCATTTACAGTTTACATTTCTGTGCAATAAAACTGAAAACTTAATGCTGTTTTATAAACAATAAAGAACTTAACAAGGAGGAACACAAAATATCTAAATTGGCAATTAATTACATTCAGTAATATACAGTTCTTCTTCTCCTTGTCTGGAGGCGTAGGAGACCATGTCTCTCCACAGCTTCCTGTCTCCAGTACTATTTATCAATTCTGTTGTTGGCTTCTTTCCATGCCACGATGTCAAACTGTCCAGTACTTGCTCTCTTTGTCTTCCTCTATTATCTTTATCCTTCAATATTTCCTGTTATGATATACTCCAGCTTTCTTTTCATAACATACCCACAAAAAAAAGTGGACTGCTTTCTTCTAACATGATGAATAAGCTTCATTTGCACACTGGCCTCTTTCAGGACATGCTCATTACTCTTTTAAGCTGCCCATGGTATTTGTAACATTCTTCTGTAACATCACATCTCAATTACTGTTATATCATTAAAAAAACATGAAAAAAAACATTGATATGATGGCTCACAAATAAATCTGAGCATGGTGCATAGAGATATGAAGCTCACTTTTAGATGTGAAACTCATAGGTCTTTAGCTCAAACACACACCTCAAGCTAAATAGCTAAGAAGACCTTATACTAATGAGAAGTATCAGCCACTGCTATGATGTTAACCCCCCCCCCCCCCCCCCCCCCCCCCCCCCACCGAAAATGAACATTAACTCTTAAGGAACAAGTGACAAGTGGTCAGTATCCAAGTCCTATTTTCTCAGGCACTGATGAAGGGAGGCCAGTTTTCTGGGCCGGTATATTTTAAATAAGTTTTTGTTCTGCCCAATTTTAGATTTTATTAACCCTCATTCAATTTCCATTACAACTATTTATAACACTGCTATACTTTTAAAAATACTTGAAAAGAACATATCTTTAAACTTTAAAACTATACAAAAACTCACAGCGACAGAAGATTTCTTGCATTAAACATGGGAAAACCATCATGTCCTTTTAACTTTATGCAACCACTCATAAAGAAAAAAAAACATTAAATTATCCAGTAAAAATGGCTATTAAAAAAAAAAACCACATCCAGCAATCATCACTTTTGTAGTTCAATACTGGTTTTCTTACTTCGTGCCAAGTTCATATCAAAGATAAACTGTAGATAATGAATCCCAGTAGTATTCTCTAACAGATTGCAAGTAAATTATTTCCCAGTTACAGAAATATCATCTTTTTTACTTTATCTTTCAAATCACTATCCTGTATCATGACTCTACTCCATTCCTCCTTTTTTTTTTGCTTCTTGCCAATACAGCATTAGGTCACATTGCAGGGAATCTGTACCCAAAACATGCACAATAGCACCATGCCTCTAGACAATGTCTAAACATGTTTGATCCTACACTGTTTATCTCCCATAACTGCGTAACCTGACTGTCAATTCTGTTTTTCTAAAAACCCAGGCAAAAACAAATCAATGTCTCATTTTCCTATCCGATTTCACAGAATATTTCATCAGCATAATGTTTAAAAAAAATATCTAGAAGTTAAGAATTTAAACAACAAAGAACTCAGGGGTAACATAAACAAAACAAACTGGTGGATGACATTCCTAATCTCCATTTCCTGTGAATGAGTGGTAGTTTCTCTGTGGCTGATGAAGTCTGGATATTTCTGAAATGGTAAGATAATAAAACAGTAACTTTTTAAATGACGGCATAAACAAATAATTTAACACAGTTAACAGTTCAAGAAGCATTCAGTCATATTATGGACACGTTTTATAGACATTCTATTTAATTGAATTAATCTACTTTGAAGAAGTAAAAAAATATGTAAACACACAAACACAAAATTCTGGACTTAAATATGCTTTCTTCTTTAAAGTCAAGAAACACTTGCAATGTTTTCATAGTCTGAGGAGATTCCAAATAACTATCCATAATTCTTTCTTTCAGCATGTTTTGTTTTCAATTGCTTATTTTAACTATATGGGTCTGACATCACAATAAACTATATGATCTAACTTAACAATAATCTTTAATCCTACAGATGCAGAAAAAGTCAGTCACAAATTTTAACAAAAGTATAAAAATGTTATCAACAATAACACAAATGACTGGAAGCAAGATGTATCCTCAAAACTTTCAAGAAGCAAGATGTATCCTCAAAACTTTCAAGAACAGTGAAAAGATCTCAAATCTATTTGTTATTTGTTAATCAGAATCAACCTCAATGCACTCAGGGCAAACCCATAGTGCTCTGTCTACCTCAGCAAATGTCGAAGACTATGAAGAAAAAAAAATCTACTAATGTTTATACTCCATTAGCACTAAATACAAATGTGAGTGGCATTTAAAGCATGCAGAAACTGTCCCTCAAGTAACTTTCTGGCAATCAGAGTTCCTGCCAGATACACCCTTACATTAACAGCTGGAGAAGATGAAAAGCTTAGAAACATCTAGCAGGATGACAGAAGGAAACAGAGGCAGCAGAGGATGAATCTTCAAGTTTAAGCTGCAGATTTAATATGTACCAAGATCCTTTTCTCACCCCTGTGTGTGTGTATGTAACCTGGGCCCTACAGGTAGCAAAGAAAGGTAACACTGTACCATGCCAAGTATGTCATTGAAAGATTTTGACAAGTTCTAGAGAAAAGTCAAAGAAGTCTGGACATCTAATTCACCTTCTTTCTTCTAGGAAATCTCTGGATTTTGCACCTGTAATGTTCAAACACTAATTGAACAATGAAAAACTGCACAGCCTGCAGAAATGTGAAACTGTACAACTTACATACTAGGAAATAAGGTGGAAGAGAACAGACAAATATACTGGACAAAACAGAAAAAAGAGACGCAATAGCTGGAGTCCCAGATGAATGATTTCCAAATATCAAAGAAGCAATGTGAAAGTATGTGTAGTTTTGCATCAATATAACAAGGTCATATGTGCACCATGCTTATGAAAATATTTATATATTGTTTTGTGCAAGATGAAGCAGTCTATGCAAAATACAGAAGAAATGTGCATAAATCAAAATGCAAAGACCAACCGTTATTAAAGTAGCAAATAAATGAAACACACACAGAAGAGTAGTACCATTTTATCCCTCAATTCATGTTTATATATTATCTGCTAGTAATCATGAAAAGTTACTGAAACAATATATTAAAAAAATATCAGAGATGGATATAGATTAAAGCTGCTTAACTGAATGAATGTAGCATTACAAGTTTTTATGGCTACAAAGCTGAAGCGATATATGAATGAAGCTTAATAAGCTTTCATGGCTAGATAGCTTGAAACTGATGCAATAAATGAATGTAGCATTGAGAATTTAGCAACAGCATATATGACATCAAAGCTACGGAATGTCCACCATGCTATCATTAGCAGCATGTATTGTACCTAATGACGGTAATCAGTCCCTTTCACAACAATCATCTCAGTATTAAAGAAATAATATGGGAAAATAATACTCTTCAATGCTTTAGTCTGACATAAATTTATAAATTCACAAACACAAAGACAGACTATAAGTAATGACACATGTAAAATGCACAGTCCGATTATTAATATTAAGGGAGCTTACCAGCCCTGGCAAAAATATGACAGGTAACTCACAGACACAACTGTAAAAGATCCCAGCATGGGAATCTTGTCGTCACATGCATGATATACACTGGAGGTCTGAATTCTTCAGCTGAGGTCAAGCTGAGATTGCAAAGTTCAAAAAAAGTCTTAACATAACAAAGCACTACTTTTTTTTTTTTTTGTTAAGGTAAAAGTTATTTAAAGAAAAAACCCACATTCAATGATATACTTCTCAAAGATACATATTCCATTTCTGCAAAAATAACTTTGCAACATACAATTTATTCTAACAAAAAAACAAAAAAAAGAACCCCATTTAAAAAATCATAGTTATGAAAATCAGCTATTTGTGATGTCAAGAAATTTTTACAAATTCTCTGTGCTCACTAGGCTTAGTGCATATTTAGTGTATATTTAGTGTATCATGTACAACATATGGTTTGTTAGTAAACTAATAAGCAAAAGAATATTTAGTGTATCATGTACCAACATATGGTTTGTTAGTAAACTAATAAGCAAAAGAATATTTAGATTTGTCATCAACTACATTAGTCCCTACTTTACTGTGCAGGGTGCCTCACAAATCTTGACCTACATGAAAAATTAATTTGATAAAAGTATAGAAAAGCTGAGGGAAAACATCTGGAATGAAAATGCCCATATCAGTGTCTCCCTCTTAAGAAATTTACAGAGAAATCTACAGGAATGAACTGACATGTGAATTCAAAGAAAGAGTACAATGTTTTTTTATTGCTTATTTTTTTCTATCGGTCCAGATTTCTGAAACACCCTGCCCATAATTTAATGCAGATGTGCAAAGAAAAAAATTTACATTAAACTTTCATAAATAAAGGTTATTCATAAGTATAAACAGTATCTATAAAAATAAAAAAAATTAACAGTATATTATTTAAAAAGTTAATTTAAGTAAATTAAATATGCACTTATTTACTCAAAACCTTTAAATGTTAATAATGAAATGGCACCATAAAAAAAAAAACAAAGAACAAACATCTAAACTTCCAATGTTGATAATTTCCACTATCATACATTTAGCTCAGACTGATTGGACAGGTACAGCACTATCAATTAATACAGATGGTTGCTGAAATATGTATTGTACAATCTGTCTTAGTATTTTTTTTTAAATATCACAAGTTAGTGAATTTTCATTCACATGCTACAGTGCATTAAAAGCAGTATAAAGAACTTATCAAAAAAAAAAAAAAAAAATTCTTAAAAAAAATAAATAAAAAAAATAAGTTTTTAAAGCAATATTAAAAAACCAACTGACATGGCAAAGACTATTTTTTAAGCACCAATCCCGGACAAAGGAAAATCAGAGACAGAAGATAAAAATGACTCCAATAAAATCAACAAGAAGACTGGGAAGTTTTTCAAACAAATGCCATAAACAGCATAGAACAGATGGTATGGTTTTGAATGACATGTCATGATTTGAAGCCACCATGACCTATAGATTTAATCTTCACCTATCTTTTATCCAGCGGGATGGGACAAGAACAAAATGTAGTTCTTATTTCATGTCCTGTCTGCCTGGCCACAAAACATGCTGCCACTATTTCTAACTTTATGACCAGGCCAAGTGAGGAAATATGTAGCAATAATCTCTGTGACCTCAATAATCTCTACTATTTATAGAATGCTTTGTAATTTGCATTTTTCAAATCAAGTGTTCATTAATATTATGTCACTCTTGGCTTATGCATAGATAAGATGTGTTAGGGCTTCCCCATATGAACATGAGTCATTATGGTGACTCTAAAGCCTCCATAATGAGGAGTATAACACTTAGACTATGATAGACATACATAGAGAGAAGTCTGTCAATCAAACAGTAGGGGCTCACTCTCACCTAGCCTCCATCTAGCTTAATCAACTGTCTACTAAGTACTAAACAATTCCTTATTACCAGAGGGCCTAGATCAACATCAGTCAGCCCTTGGACATACAAATTTCCTACAAAGAATCTTGAAATGGATGAGTTACGAATAAAATGGAATAGTGGAGTGGATAAAGGAAAGAAAAAACTGCCTCTTGTAGATATCTGGACAGGAAGCGTTTGATAAATTCTAGAATATGAAAGAATGACGAAAATGCAGTAAGTTTAGAGATGAATATCATTTTTTTTCTTTTAAATCTGCGATACAGTCTCACAAAATCAGTATCATGTCAGCACTGAGAGCCATTTGTATAACAAAGTCTTCTTGAGGATCCTTGTAATGGTGAAAAAATTATTAAAACTGACAAATTTGGTGACAGGTTATGCATGACCGAAGGTAGCATGTCTGAAATGCCAAGTACTGCTAACATTATGTAGAATGTTCAGCACCATATTCATGCTTTAGAAATGCAATACAAATAATTGTTGACACTTGTAGTCTTATCTCATTTGATAGCAAAGAAGTTGCAGCTTCATAAATTTGCATATCATAAAACTATTGTAACCAAACTTAGCTTTTTTTTTTTTTTTTTTTTTTAGGTTTTTAAAAAAAAAATCTAAATGAGCAAAATCTAAATGAGGTATACCAACATGTTACAGTGTTTTAAAGTGCCACAAAAGACTAAATAAATAAAGAACAATCTTATAAAATATATAATGAAAGTGCCACAAAAGACTAAATAAATAAAGAACAATCTTATAAAATATATAATGAAACAAAAGACTAAATAAATAAAAAACAATCTTATAAAATATATAATGAAACAAAAGACTAAATAAATAAAAAACAATCTTATAAAATATATAATGAAACAAAAGACTAAATAAATAAATAACAATCTAATACAATAAATAATGAAACAAAAGACTAAATAAATAAAGAACAATTTTATAAAAGATATAATGAAAGTGCCACAAAAGACTAAATAAATAAAGAACAATCTTATAAAATATATAATGAAAGTGCCACAAAAGACTAAATAAGTAAAGAACAATCTTATAAAATATATAATGAAACAAAAGACTAAATAAATAAAGAACAATCTTATAAAATATATACTGTTCAAAAAAAAGAAACGCAACTTTTTTGGTGTTACTTTTATAAAAGATATTTGCTGATTGGACATCAGTCAACCTATCGACTGTGTCCACCTGGTCATTAACTTCTCGTGGTTACCTGAATTGTATTCACCTCATGATTCGTGAGGTCATGAAAGGGGTCAAGGTCAAAACAACATTTTTGACAATAACTCGTGACAGGTTCATGAGAATCCCGTGAAACTTACTGAACACAAAACTCTCTGACCATATTATTGAATGCCTATAAAAGATTGACGCTCCTCAAATAAATTCAGTTAAAAATTCAATACGCAAGTATGGCTCATCTCACTACAGAACAACGACTCATCATCATTGGACGTTTACAGACTGGACAGTCACAAAGTGTAGTGGCCAGACAATTTAATGTGGTTAGAAGCACCATTAGTCGCCTTTGGAGGTGATTTCAAGAAACTGGCTCAGTGGCAGACCGGCCGCGCAGTGGAAGACCCAGAGTCACAACTCCTGCTGAAGACCGCTTCATACGGCTGCGTCACCTCAGGAATTGACTTGCATCTGCATCCTCCACAGTCCAGTCAATGTCAGTAGCTCGTCGAATTTCAGATCAAACGGTCAGGAACCGGCTGCACGACTCTGGTCTTTGGGCTAGAAGACTGTAGAAGTCGCGCTGTAGAAGATGTGCTGGGTGGAGGGGTCAATGTTACAAATGTCTTGCTTGAAACGCCACACAGGCTATTATAATTAGGTGTGCTGTTCTGTCACTGTCTGGAATGTTTGAAGTGGGTGTGTGTTGGTACAGTCACTCACACCACAGTAACACACGTAGGAGTTATGGAGCGTTGAAACGACTGGTGACGTTTAGTAAACAGTTTATTACGTCACAATACAATCATGTTGACATAAAAAACACGGTTTACAGCAAAAATGTGAAATATCGGATAAAAGAATCCGTAAAGCTCAATTACTCCATAGAGCTCAATTACAGAACGGCCTATACCACTCCTGGCCTCAAAACATCGTTAATACCTCAGAACTATCTCTTCACATCAAATAATGGCCTGTACACATCATGGCCTCAAAATATCTTTAATATCTCAGCGCTATCCCTTCAGCAGACTGCAGGCATCGCAGTGCTAATAATATATCGCCTCAAAATATCTCTAATATCTCAGCGCTATCCCTTCATAGGAAATACTGGCCTATACATCTCATGGCCTCAAAATATCTTCACAAATATCCCTTCATAGGAAATACTGGCCTATACATCTCATGGCCTCAAAATATCTTAAACATCAATATCCAAAAGGGACTGCATACAATGCAGTTACAAAATATCCACCTGTACACACACAGCAAAAAACACTGCTAGACATCTTCCCAGTACACTGCACAGGCACACCCTGTCACGAGAATCGGCTGCTCTACACCGCTCAGTTAATAACACATGCGCGGGCTAGCCGCGAGAGACAATCGCTCACAGCTCAAAACAAATTCATCTCAGCACTTGAGATGATTAGCGTTCACCACGCCTTCTGTACTCCCTGTCTCTCGAAACTTCGAGAAGACTCCCGTATCATATTTTTTTAAACAAATCATCAGCTAATCAGCATTCAAGCGTCATAACCCAAAAATCCAACCTGTCCAACAAGTATTTTAAGGTTTACCTCCCCTTGATCAAAACCGGACTAAGACATGACTTTAACAAAGACCCTACAGAGGTCCTGTTCTTACGGACCGGCATCACCAGAACCCCTGCAGTGGGCGAACCAGCATCGTCAATGGACTGTTGGGAATGACTGGAGACGGGTTTGGTTTAGTGATGAATCATTTTTTGTGCTCCAGCGACACGATAGACGGAGAAGAGTTTACAGCAGAGTCCATGAGCACTACGCCCAGAACAGCGTTGATGAGGCTCCACCACATGGTGCTGGAGGTGTACTGATGTGTGGGGGGGGGGGGGGGCGATCAACATCATGGGAAGTGACCTGGTGCAAATTGAAGGAAGCCTGAAAGCCCAACGATACGTCACTGAAATTCTTTGTCCTCACGTCCTTCCACTTCTGGCTGCACGAGGGTCGATTTTTCAGCAGGATAACGCTCGACCTCATGTGGCACAACTCACCACCCAGTTCCTCGCTGACAACAATGTCCAGACCATTCCGTGGCCAGCCATGTCATCAGACATGAACCCCATAGAACACTTATAGGATGAACTCGACCCAGACAACTCCGCCAGCGAGACGTGGCTCCAGCCAATCTCTGACAGTTGTCTCTTGCACTGCAGGAAGAGTGGGCAGCCATCCCACAACAACGGATCCAACGGCTAATCGGATCCATGTCAAGGAGATGTCGTTCTCTGATAGAGGCCAGAGGAGGCCATACACCTTACTGAAACGGAGGCCTCAGTCGCAAAGAATAAAAGTCCAAACCAAATTTAATGAACATCATTTCATTGTTAAAGTCTGAAAGTTTCTTCATGCCAAGATTGAAACATTAATTCCGTAAAATAAAATTTTGGCACAAGTTTGAAATTTGGTGTCCATTACCACTGCAATAATGTTGCGTTTCTTTTTTTGAACAGTATATAATGAAACAAAAGACTAAATAAATAAAGAACAATCTTATAAAATATATAAAAATGAACAGGACGAAAGTGTAAAATCTGTTCTAGAACAGTTATTAAAAACAAAAAAAGAAAAGAGTAAGGAAGCTAATCTGCCTCCAGAGACAACAAGATACAGAATGCTGAGGTTGAATCAAGTCATAATATGGCTTGTCTATAAATTAACAAGCTGAGTTTGCAGCATTTAGAAACACAACTCCTCACAGAACAAGAGGTAGGGCCAGCAGCATTCTCAATCAAATGCACATAACACAAACTGCACATTAATCAGTGTAGTACTGGCAAGAAAAAGATATTTCACATGCGTTGCCAAGCTGATGTACAAAAAAAAAAAAAAAAATGCAATTGGCAAATGCACCCATAATGCAGCAGTTTGGAATACAGTATATATGTATATTCGTGTGTATAACAATCATGTAACAAGGTGACACTATGGTTAAATATAATATTACTAGCAACAACCCGCCCAAATTGGCAGGTTTTTAATTATAGTGTGTTGCTTCTGTTACACGTATTACATTGCTGCTTCTTCTATAGTCTCGCTTGCTCGCTGTGAATGACGCGATCGTCTCTTCCTTTTAGCCATCTTATAATTTTGATTCATAATAATAAGTCTGCAATAATTAAAATTTTGTCTTGAAGAAACAATCAGAAACTTACAATTTAAGATTATTTTTAAGAAAAATGATGAGTTAAATCCGTTTTCCGAATGAAACTGGACAGAAGAGTATCTTGATTTTCTGTTGATTTAATGCACACCGTCACACTTTTTCTATTTTCGGGAGAGTACATATAAGGGGAAACAATACAATGTTATTGTCTAACTTTCAACCACAGTTGCACCCCTTAGCTGTGCTCAAAAGTTAATGTACTCTCTCGAAAATAGAAAAAAGTGCGCAAACGACAGTGTGCAAAGTGTGACAGACCGACCTTTCAGCAGGAATCATGGTATTGGATACTTACTGTATGTGAAAAAATCAACATCGTCATCATCATTTTCCTTTTCGCTCCCTAAGGAGCACAGTCACCACCACAGCTGGTCCCATTGCAGAAAGCTTGCATAAAGCATTCATAAGAAGCAGTGGTTTCTGCAGCAATTAACTTTACATGATGAGGTTGTACGACATGCCAGTGGGAGCGGTAGTTCTAGTGTACTTTGTCTCTGCAGAGACTGCTGGGAACTACACCATCCATTTGTGAGGATGTCTGTATCATTATAATGATAAAATTAATATTATTTGCATAAATGTAAAAATACTCTTAAACAAATGTATCTACCTTCATTTTTTGTCAAAATGTACCTTATCTTCAGCTTATTTCTTCTATGCTTGATTAAACAGATAGTGATGACAAAAAGATAATAAAAAAAAAAAGGATCCCGTTACGTGCCAATTGGGGCATATTGTGAATATGGTGTCAGGCCTTTATTTTCTTAACCATATGCCACACTAGGGGTGATGTGGTTAGCATCACGCCTGCTGCCTTTAACCTACCCAGAGTTGCTCTGGTACCCAGTTTATGAGGCTGTGTCAACCCCAGAGCCGTTTGCAGTCTAAAAAAAAAAATCACACCTCAACTGAGGATCGAACCATGACTGCAGAGCAAAGAAGCCAGCGCACTACCCACTGCACTGCCGTGGCTCCTAAGTGATGATAAAGACAACGTAAAATGTTTATTACAATGATGACTTTGACAAATGTTGTTAATTTACACCATTAGATTTATAAAGAGATAAGACAAAAGTTCATAAAACTACAAAAGGGTATGTCTCCCAGACATCCGTAAGTAGTTAGTGATTCAAGCTTTGCAGTACTAAAAGGGATTATATTTTCAAACGAATAAGAGATAGTAAAAAAAAATCCATCTCCTGTCAAATATATAAAAACATGCAAAATTACAGTAGGGCACACACTTATCTTTAAAAAAAAAAAAAAAAATTGGAATAGATCCTCATAAACAATCTCCAGATATCTTAAGTGACACATCTCTGGATGTAAAGATGATAATGATAAACTTCACAAAATATATGAATAAATATGTTATCGAGGTGCACAATTTTGCATGGTTTTGAAAGCTGAGAAATGTGCTTGACTTGCAAATATGGTCTTAATCTGTCAGAGTCTTAAGAAAGGTACATGGGTGATCATTCTTACACTGAAAGTGAAACAGGCTGCTCTTTTTGATTGTAATATTTTCACCAAATGCCATTATTCACCACATTAGTGATCCTGTCCAAACCAAAGCTCAGATCCTTATTGTGAATGTTATAAATGCTTTATCTTTTTTGTTGATATGCCATATTCACATGCATTCACTAGTGTTCTGATGATCAAATTTTTACAATGAATTATGAAGATCACTGATGATGTTAAGAGAAAAAAAAATCCTGGTTCCTGATTATGAATCTTACATGCTAGTGTCCACTGTACATTTTGTGTATAAAACATTCATTTAATTTTAACAGATAAATGTTCAAGTGTAGATTACACAAAGCTGACAATGTACAACTGATTCTAAGTTACTTTCATTGTGGTCAATATTGCCAGGGTAACTGTGTGAGAGACTATTAGTAAATAGCTATGTATATTTAAATGTCTACGTATATTTGATTTTTATCAGGGTAATATTTGATTGAACAACAGCAGTATTAAGTGTGTATGAGGAGCATGAACATACTTTTATGTGGATGTGACGTATGTACAATTCTAGTGTGCAGACAGCCTCAACTGTCTGGTAACATATGTAGTTTACTTATCCTCATTCAGCAGGCCTCAAGATTTGATCAAATGCTGTTATCATGTGTTCCTCAGCTACATTTGGTTGTTTGTTCTTTTGATGTTGTATCTTGTTTTATATCCATGTTACTTCTTGCTTTCATATTTGCTATAGTTCTAGGCTAACTGTGCAGTATTTTTAATGAACACATTTGCCACACTCTTACTTACTTAGTCGTTCCCCTTCTACCGTGAGGTGTAGAGGTTTGGAAGAGAGAGCGCCAGACTATCCTATCGGCTGTCTTCCTCCTGGCCTGGTTCCATTCTAGTCCTTGGTCCTTCAAAGATTGTCTAATGTTGTCCTCCCAGCGGACTCTGGGTCGTCTTGGGGGTCTGGATCCCTGGCTCTTTGTTTCCCATGCTTGTCGTGGGAGCTGATCTCCCATTCTGCATACATGGCCAAACCATCTTAGTTGGGACTGTTCTACTTGGGTCTGCAGGGGGTGGGATTTTAGGCCTTGACGTATCATCTGGTTGCGTACCATGTCTCTTCTTGTTACTTCAACCACCTTCCTCAGATACCTCATTTCTGAGCTTTGGATCTAGCTTTTGTGGGTTGTAGTCATTGCCCATGACTCGCATTCATATGTCAAGACTGGGACATAGGTGGAGCGGTATACAGCCATCTTCGTTTTCTTGCCAACCTCTCTCTTGCTGAGGAATCCTCGATTTATGGCCTGAAAAAGTCTCCCAGCTGCTGCTTTTTGAGTGGCCAACTCTTCTTTGATGCCCCCCTTTTGGTCTATAATAGCTCCGAGGTATTTACAGTGGTCGACCTGCTCCAGGACCTATTCTCCCAGCTTAATCTGATGTCTTCTTCTTTCTTCTCGTGATATCATCATGGATTTTGTTTTAGAGCTGCTTATGACCATCCCTCTCTTCTCCAGCTCTTCCTTCCAGACTTGCAGGTTGGATTGGAGATGTGCCTCTGATTTAGCAATCAGGGCAACATCATCAGCAAATGCCAGCTCTGAAATACAGACCTGTCTCATCTTCCAGTACCCCACTGAATACTTTCTTGTTCTCTCCTTACATGCCTTGATGACATCGTCCATGAGAAGTATGAAAAGATAAGGTGACACGATATCACCTTGTCTTACACAAGTGGTGGTCCTGAACTCTTCTGACGTATGGTTTGCCGTCTTCACATAATTTCTGCAAGACATTTGTCACACTCTTTCCTGTTATCTTTTAGTTTTCCCATTTTTGTCTAGTGTGATGCTAGGTGTTCTTATATCTTCCTTGTACAATAATTTTGTGTATTTCCAAAGTTCTGTTCCATTTTTTTCTAGGCTTAGGCTTTCAGTTTTTCTTCCCAATTCTTGCTTGCTGCTTAGTTTATGGTCATTCTGTACTGTAATGTGGTGTTTTTTTTTCAGATGAATGCTTGTTTCTAGAGTTTTACTTCTGCTATTTCTCTGACAGTTGATAGTTCTTCCTCAGGTTTCTCAAATTCTTCTGTGCAGTATGGTCTGTTTTTTTTTTTTGGTACCTTGAGGATATGATTCTTCTACTGCTTTTAGAATAGCTCTGTTCAATTTTTCTACAATTTATTCCCTTTTTCTGGGAATGATCGTTGGTGGTATTTTTGCAGTACTTCTCAGTTCTGTGAATGATTCAGAGTCTGTAGTTTCATTGTGGTAATGGCTTTTGCTGTGGTGGTGAATTAGATTATGCTTCTAATTTTAGTGGTTTATGATCACCTCCTCCCAGAAGTTCTATGTGTTTAGTATGCTAGGTCTTCTGTGGCAAAGGCAAGGTCTGGAGCAGTTGTTTTTTTCTATGGCCTTGAGTAAAAGGTACATATGTCTTCGATATGGTTGATTATATCAGTAGGTTGTTATTTACCAGCCTTCCATTTTCTCTCCTCTGGTATCTGTCTCTCTGTACCTTCTCAGTGGCTGTTAAAGTCACTAACTACAATACTGTTTTCTGTTTACTTTGACCACTGCTGGTTCCATGGGTTTCCTTGTTGGGCAGTGTTAAGTTGTATATTCCAATCTTTTCCTGGTCTATCACAATGTCTACTCCTGCTACCCATGGTTGTCCTCTTGTCTGGATATGTATTTCTTTGGTTGTGTATCAGGATTAGGACGCTCCCTTTGTTTCCATTCCTTAAGATTTGGTGCCCTCTTATTTGAAATATAGTTTTGGTTCAAACATGTTTCATGTATGTAGGTCACATCAATATTTTCTGTGTGGTGTCTTGCAGTAAGCTCTTGCAAACTCCTTCCATATTCCACTGGAGGATGTTTAAAGTTACTTTCTAGGTGTTTTGAGTAGTAGTATTTGCCTCCAGTGTTTCTGACTCCAGGATGAAACAGGGTGACCACCAGCAGCTCTGAGTGGATCTCTTTGAGGCCTGGCTTTCCTTCTGCCTGGTTCCCACCATCTCCTAAGGCAGAGAATATGGAATTTTTGGGACAGTAATCAATAAACTGTGTCATAGTTTACCCTCGACTGTAATACCTGTACTTTTCTATCCAGCACATCCTATTTAAGCAAGCATTTTTATTTGAGTTTGCTTTCCTTAGCCTTTGGCTGTCCCTAACTTACCTGAAAAGACAGCAAGTGGTTTGAAATCAAAGTTTTGTTTTCTTAGATGGTTTGCCATTTAAGGCTTATAGCCTCATCTAGCTGGAGAGTTCAGGTATTTGGGTACCAGAGACTGCCCTTGCCCATTCTCCTGATTACCATGCAATAGACTTGATACTAGAAGTAATACACTGCATTTGCGAAGCCCCTCTATGACCAATAATGACAGGTGACACTGCAAACAAAATTGGTACCTTCACATATTTGCGAAACGAAATGCCAAATGGTTGAAATTACACAGTAACAGCAGAATTTTACTATTGGGTAATGCAACCATTCTTGTTAATGGTACTTTTTGTTTTAATTTCCAAAATTTAAGTTCAGCAAAATTATTTTCATTTATCTCAATTTTGCTGTAAAATACTGAAGTTTCTGACAAGAAAGAGATTCAGTTATGGCATGGGTAAAGGAAAAATTGGTGTAGGCTACACAGCTACCATTTTTTTCTTTCTATAAAGCAGTCTAAGATGATCATCAGTTCTTACCATTTATTTATTTGATGTACAAGTGTATGTTCAAGCCTGCTAAGATAGTCAAAACATATTTATACAAGATCTCCCTCATATTGTAATTTACTATATTTCAGTAAAAGAAATTATCAGGATGCTACTGTATAGTCCTTAGATTCATAATCCAGCAAGAATGAGAATGCTCTATAACTATTACATCTTTCGGAAATATCAAGGTGTCCTTTTCTCTACCATCTTCTAAGACAGCATAAGACCAATTTTGCATGTGTTATGCTTATATTAGTTTGCATTAACAGTGCAGTTAAAGTGAGTGCATGGCTGATTATGAATGGTTGATTTCTGCACCGCTGATTAAAGACCCAACATGATGTGTTGTCACACCTCCATGGCAACTGCTGGCATTCTGTATCTTGAAGGAAGAATACTTTAGCGTCAAGTGCTGAACAAACGAGTGAGAGATGAAGAAGCCAACACCTGAGCCTGCATGGCAAACATGGAAGAAATGCAAAAGGAACAAGATAATTAACCGTCCAGATCTCAGGTGATCAGGAGTTACTGGGTTCTAAACTGATTGGAGTACGTATTTCATTGAATGCAGTATAAGCTAATAAGACTCTTCTATTATTAATCAATTTGTCATTTTTTTTTAAAATAACAGAAATAGGGCAAGGTAGTAATATAAATACATTCTGTCTTTATCATAGCATCTGTGTACTGTCAGCAAACTAGTTTTAACTCTTTGAAACTGTATCCTCTGATACCAATAAAGACGTGAGTGTTTGAGTACATTTTAAAAACTGAATCAGGCAATTTAAAAAGCATGTAAATTACCAGACTTTAGATAAACACTAAATCAATGTTTTAAGAAAAGAACAACAAAAATGTGACTACATCTAATAGTCACTATTATGAGATTTTACAAACTAAGATGGCCAGGGGCATGATCAATGAATAGAGGGTGACAGATGGGGGCATGATCAATGACAGAGATGAAAAAGGTTGTGTCCAGAACATACAGTGTCCAAGATGAAGTAAGAAAGATAACAAAGAAATTCTTTGAAATAGCTGGGAAGTATATAAACTCAAGTCAGGTCATGAAAAAAAGACAACAGAAAGGATATGGATCACATCTAAGGCAGTGAGTCATAAAAAGGTAAAAGGTAGACTATATACCCCAATTATAACCAAACTTTCAGGTTGAACAGGGTATTACAGCAGCATAGTAGACGAAAACAACAACACAACAACAACATAGCAGATACTGCTGTAGGGGAGTAGAAGTGTTAGAGACTTCACCATACCAGGTCCAGCATCGAGAGGTGGGGGTGTGACCAGTTCCCTTCCTCACTGCCTTCCATTTTCTAATAAGTCATAAGTGCTCAAAATGATGAAGACAAAGATGTTATTATTAAGGTAGCTGTGACCTATATTCTATAAGATTTATATTGCTGGCATTAGGCATACCATTTGTAGTAGCAGGTCTATCAACTCTCTGTTAGGCACAGGCCTACAACACATACACTCAAGCCTTCCAGTACTATGCATCCTTTCAAGATCTTTCCACATCTTCCATATTCTTTTTTTTCCATGTGTTTTCCAGTTTCCCTATTATTTCTCTCACTCTGGTGACTCCAGAATGGTGACTGCCTTGCAATGCAATCAACCAGTTTTCTCTATGTGTCCCCCATCAAGCGACAGCATCCCTTCCTTCCTCATCAGATTCTGCCTGGCCCTCTCCATCAGTTCCTCTCTGGTGATACTGCCTCACAATTCCATTCCTTCCACTCCATGCACACACCCAGCCATGAAGGTCTGTATCTTTTTGGTTGTCCCTCGTTACCATCCCCATGCCGCAGAGCCACACAACAGAACTGCCCTAACATCTGAGCCAAAGATTCTCATTTTTTAGTCAGACCAGATCTTCCCTTATTTCCATAAACCTCCCAATACAATGAAAGTTCTTCTTGCACTCTGTATACATACATGATATCACTATCTGTTCCTTCAACCCTGTCTACACTGCTGCCAAGACACATGCATGATTCCACATCTTGCAGGATTGTATCTCCCAGCCATTAATTGCCACATCCATTCTCACAATCCCTGTTCATTCCTCGTGGATCCCAAAGCCCAACTGCCGTGAACTCCCACTAAGCATTCCCGCCCCTACTCGCTTCCAGCCATGGCCATGGGACAGAACCGCCAGTTGGTCTACAAAATCCAGATGTCCAAAAGTCCACTGAACACCATCTCCGTCAGCTGCTACTGCTGCCTTCCAAATCCATTCAATGGTCAACATGTAGAGGAACAGTGACAAGAGACAATCCTGCCGCATCCCAGAAGACTCTGCATGTTGCCTCTCACAGAGAACTCTACTCCTTCTTGGAAGGCACATATTCTCAAACTACAGAAAATAAAACACGGCAAAACAAAACACAGCCAGACTACATAAAGTCTACCTACCCACAACTATGGCCAGCAGAAACCAAACGCTGTATGTCATCACCAGCAACATGAGTATGTATCCATAGAGAAAGTTAAACATATGCAGTAATGATTCCACTGAGAACAATAATATTCTGTGGAATGAAATTTAAAAAAAATTAACTGTATTTATGAACAGGGATCGCCATTCCTCTTTCTTTCCAGTTTCTTTTAAACAAGGTTATTTAACAATTTTATTTACATTCTCATTTTTGTAATTCAATAATTTTATTTCTATTCTTATTGTTGTTGTGCATTAACATTCTCAAATTTCATCTTCTATTCATAATGTCTTCAAATTTTCTCCTGCAGTAAAATATTTGTAACCCTAAATGTCACATGAAAATTCAAAGTTCAGTTTTCCCTAGGTCAATTTTGTGTAAAAGTTTATCACTTTCCTAGTAATTTAAAACCCCAATGAAAAAAAAAAAAAAAACCGCGAAGCTTCACTCTTTGACTCTGGAACAACGCTCAGAGAGTTGGTCAGATTTGACACCCGTGCCAAAACAACTCTCAGAGCGTTGTTTTTAGTCTAACACGAATTAAAATTACGGCACAGGATGGAAAATAACTGTGGAGTCAAAGAGTTAAGTTCAAATTATGATAAATAAGCTATTCATCATTTTCCTTTCTGCTCCTCATGGAGCATGGGAGCCACCACCACAGCTGGTCCTCCTTGCAGGAAGTCTGCACCAAATACTCGCAGCAGTTGTTGTGGTTTCTCTGGCAATTGACAATGAGATTGCCAGCTTTATGCACAACCATTTAGTAGTCACCCTTGTACGATATACCTCAACAAGCAGTAGTCTTATTCTGTCCTTGTCTACATCAGACAACCATGGCATTTACACGGGGCAACGTAAAACAGCTATTTACTACAACAGGCAAGCATACTTACTTCAAACATTACCCAACAAATTGAGAGGTATGGTGTCCACCTCAAATTCTAAGGGTACTGGGTGCAATTCTCAATGGAGGGAATATAATTTATGGAAATTTTTTTTTTTTCAGAACCAGTGGTCCTAATGATGTCATACTTCCCCCCCTGGGTTGTGAGATAGGACACCTAGCCTTCTTGGATAAGGGCGAAAAAATAGGAGGTCCCGTGTGCAAGTTGCAAACGTTAAAAATCCCTCGGCAGTTGGAAATCGTAAAGAGCAGGCCATACGGTCACTGCCCTGGCAACATTAAAAAAATTAGAAACCTACCCTTCACAAAAATATTTATAGAATGTATGATTCCTATATATGCACACTGGGATTCTCACTGGTGCTACGTGTGTGATCTAAAGGAGAAGATCAGAGAACTAATGGAGTTGTCCGTGTGCAATGAAGATAGTCCTTGAAACCAAAACCAAACCAACAAATTGACTGCAATAAAAAATGACATGCTATGAATAAAAAATACTACTGACCGTCTCTGAACATGCTCAGTACTGACTGGTATCCTAATTGAAGACAGCAGATCAGCTTGTGAAGAGATGACCTCAGCTCCATGTCCATGACCATCATATTCTTGTTCAAGGTTAGTCAGAGGATTCTGTTTTCTTCTTACAATCACATAGAACTTCAAAGTCTTGAAGCCCTCAAAGATGACAGTTATGGTGCAAATAATAACTGCAGCAATGAGCACATCTGGAAAATAAATATATCTCTGAAAGTAATGTATGAGAATATTCTACTTGACCAACGTTCTATACTTTTTTCTTAACTCATTCTGCCCAAATGGGCATATGGCACGCCAGATAGGTCTTTCGTTATACCCAGGGCGTATGGGGCGCCAAGGTGATATATGCCGCATTTCAGTGGAAAATTATAGAATATCTGGCGATAAGCCAGTTAAAAATTATTTCATTACATCTGGCACGTGTGTGAACGTTTGTGAGCAAAAAAATAAAATAATGAAGTTACAATTGTGTGCTTTATATCTGTTGCTAGAGTTGCTTTGGATCTAACAGCAGGCCGCGTGGTATGCCCGCTTTATAAGATTCCGAAATTGAACAAAAAATTAGAAAATGAGTGGCCATAGAGTGTTCAGATCATGTAAACACTTCCTGTGGACATCGTATTTTGAACTGGTAGCGAAATAATTATATTGGTGCTTAGTTTTTGCATACTTTTATCAATTAATGACATCATAGGGTTATTTGTTTACATGTACTGTGGCCACATACATAACACTCATAAACTATTAACAAATCAACCTCAATATATAATTTCAAAATGAATTTTAGCAATATCGGTAGCAATAATAACCTATTTTCGATTCTGATGAGGACGTTGAACAAACGGGATATTTTTAAGTAATAAATTAATTAATTTGCATGCGGCAGGAATGTGTAAGTGAGATTCCAGTTCAGCAATATGTGACTTCACAAAAAAAATGTATATAAATTACAATTTTCATTTGTTTTTTATCAAACTTCTTGAATTAGTTGTCAACTGAATATACGTTTCAATTCCTGGTGTTTTACTACCAAGGGATTAAGTACAGCTGAAATATTTACGTGTATGTGCATAATTTTTATTAATTTTTTATTGTTTCTACACTTCAAAAGATATAGCAAACAATTATAACATCACTTAAGAACTCACTGCCATCAATGGTACCTATACCTTGTAGCGGTATGGCAGCTTGTGTACCCTGACAATCCCCAGAGCTATGCCAGTGGGAGATTTACTCCTGGTAGGTTCAACCAAGCTGGACTGGTCTGCGTGGGTAGGGGTCAGACAAAAGCTGGTACTCTGGTCCTCCAGGTTGGGGGTTTTAGCACAGGGCCGACACCCCTGTCTATGTAAAAAAATCGCACGTTACGGAAACAACAATAAATGGAAAAACTTTGCTGCGGGACAGACATCCGGAGTCTCAGGCTCGTATGACTGACAGTGGTGAAAGCCGAAAGGAAACCACTGGCATGAAAATGGATGCCCCAACTGCAAAACATGAAACCAGAATTGGTTTTTGGAACGTCAGAACTATGAATGAGGCAGGAAAGCTGAGACAAATCACAGCAGAGATGAGGAACTACAAGATACATATCCTGGGAATAAGCGAGAGCAGATGGACAGGTAGGGGGAGAATAAAAACAGCTACAGGGGAAACAGTACTTTATTCTGGCAGAGAGGATGGTCAGCACAACACAGGTGTAGCCATTATCCTGAAGAAAGGAATGGAAAGGTCTTTACTGAAATGGAAACCCATCAACAACAGACTGATAAGAGCAAGACTAAGAGGGAGGTTCACCAACACCACAATTATACAATGCTATGCACCAAAAAACGACAGCGATGAAGAAATCAAGGATGAGTTCTATCAACAGGTACAAAAAGAAATGGAAACTACACCCAGGTACAATCTCATTATAGTAATGGGAGACCTAAATGCGAAAGTGGGAGCACACAATAATTATAACAAAAGAGTAATGGGGAAATGCGGCAGTGGAACAGCAAATGAGAATGGGGACAAATTAATACGCTTCTGCAGTATTAACAACCTGGTCATTGGAGGAACACTTTTTCAACACAAAGAAGTGCACAAGTTAACATGGGAATCACCAAACGGACGAGACAGAAACCAGATAGATCACATAATGATCAATGGCAGATGGAGACATGCACTACAAGACATGAAAGTAAGAAGAGGCGCAGATGTGGGAAGTGATCATCACCTAGTAGTAGCAAGACTGAAAGTGAAACTCAGAGCTGCCGGACCAGTTGCAATCAAACAGAAAAGATACAACATCACGAAACTGAAGGATCCCCTCACCAGAAAAGCTTTCGTGGTCGACGTAAAGAGAAGATATGAGATTATCAAAAGCCAGGAAAGAACAGAGACCGATGATGTTGACCAGAGATTCAACACCCTCTCAACAATATACAAGGAAAGCAGCAAGTCATGCTTGGGATTCCAGGAAAGAAAGAGCCAAGACTGGATAACACCAGATACGCTAAACACCATAGCGAAGAGAAAGGAAATGAAAAGAAAGAAAACAGAAGCTAAGTCTCCCAGATTAAAGGCAATATATAGTGAACAGTACAGTCAGCTGGACAAGGAAGTTAAACGTCAAACCTGTGCTAACAAAAGGACATTTCTGGATGACCTTGCAAGACAAGCAGAAGAGGCAGCACTGAGAAATGAACAAAGCACAGTATACAAAATAACTAAAATCATCAGTGGAAAACGAGGTGCAAACAATATTACATTAGAAAGAGATAAGCAAGGAAATCTCATCACAACAGTAGAGGGACAGGAAACAAGATGAGCAGAGCATTTTAGAGAAACTCTGAATAAGGAACCACCAGAGACACAATTGAATGTTCCAGAGGCTGAAAATGATCTAGATGTTAATACAGACATCCCATGAAAAGAAGAAATCATCACAGCAATCAAAGGGTTAAAGAATGGAAAAGCTCCTGGTCATGATAACTTAAATGCAGAGCTATTTAAGACAGACCCAGAGCTAGCAGTAGAACTATTAGAACCACTATTTGCACAAGTCTGGAAAACAGGGACAACACCAACAGAGTGGAAAAAAGGAATAATTGTCAAATTGCCCAAGAAGGGAGATCTTGCAGACTGCAATAGTTGGAGAGGAATAACTCTTCTCTCCGTTCCTAGCAAAATACTAGGCAGGATAATTATACAGAGAATCTCAAAAGCAGTAGACCACAAACTGAGAAAAGAACAAGCAGGATTTAGAAAGAACAGAAGATGTGTAGATCATATATTTACCCTCAGGAACATTATAGAGCAGTGCTCAGAATGGCAAAGACAGTTGTACATTAATTTTGTATTTTGAAAAGGCTTTTGACAGTATACATAGGGACAGTTTATGGAAAATACTGAGGGCTATGGAATTCCAAGCTGCATAGTGTCAATCATAAAAAGCCTTTATGCCAACTTTACGTGCAGCATTGGGCAGAGCAACCTAACCTTTGAAGTGAAGACAGGAGTACAACAGGGATGCCCCTTGTCAACCACTCTGTTTTTAACAGTCATAGACTGGGTGATGCGCCAGACAACAGAGGGCAATCCAAGAGGAATAAGATGGACTACATTTTCTACATTGGAAGATCTGGAATATGCAGATGACATTGCACTGCTAGCACATTCACATCAACATATCCAGGAAAAAACGGATAGACTTAATAAGTATAGCCAGCAGATGGGCTTGAACATCAACCTAAAGAAGACAGAGGTCATGACGCTCAATGTGAGCAACCCTGAGCCCATATCAGTAAGGAATCAGCAACTGGAACAGACAGATGCCTTCACATACCTAGGATGCATAGTAACACCAGACGGCGGAGCAAGCAAAGACATCAACAACAGAATGAACAAAGCAAGAACAGCCTTTTTTAGTCTAAACAACATTTGGAAGTCCTCTCAGTACAGCACAAGCACAAAATTAGGATTATATTAGAGCTGTGTGCTTTCTGTGCTTCTCTATAGCGTGGACAGCTGGAGAGTTACAGAGAAGGAAATGTCGAAATTGTCCTCTTTTCACACAACATGCCTAAGAAAAATTCTCCGAATCTTTTGGCCGAATATCATCACCAACCAAGATCTGCTTACTCGGAGCAAGCAAGAGGACATGCACACCATCATAGCTGGCAGACGCTGGAGCTGGGTTGGCCATGTCCTCAGAAGAGACCCCGATGCCATCACAAGAACAGCTATGCTATGGACCCCTGAAGGAAAACGAAAGAGAGGCCGACCAAAAACAACTTGGCGGAGGACTGTGGAGGCTGAGATGCAAAGAATGAACCAGAGTTGGGGCACTGTACGAAGGATGGCCGCCGACCGAGCAATGTGGAATCAATTTGTTGTTGCCCTACAAGACGCCACCAGGCGTAATGGCCACTGACTGCTTTGACGGTCGGCGGCTAAGGATCAAAGAAGAAGAAGATAAGAACTCAACAGTATTTCACAACATTTTGCAGCCAATTTCCTAAAGTTTGATGCATAATACATATATCTACTAAATGAATATATGTGTCTACTGCCTGTTTTTAAAACATCACTTGTAGAAAAAAAACGTCTGCATATTGGGTCCTGGGTAAAACCGAAAAAATGCCTGGGTTAGAATGAGTTAAAGTATGGTTATTGTTATTGCTGAGCAGAATCAACATCATTGCATTCCGGACAAACCCATAGTCCTCTCCCTCAGCAAATGTCAAAGGGTATGAACGCTAATTGTTCCTGTTGTGCTCTGGGTATAAACACGCAGGATGCGTCCTCTCATACGTCCATCCCTTCTGGTTTTACGTTTGATGCCAAATTGCAGCAGTCTTAGCCTTGATGATTCATCAATTGCAGTGTCATTTTCTAATAGGCGATCATGAATTGCCTTCAATATTTCTCAGTTATCCATGTCCAATGCACCTTCTATGGGTGCTCTTGAAGCTAGTCTGTAAGCTCTTTCATTGCCGTGTACCCCTGCATGACCAGGACATCAGGACGGTAGATCCATATCAGTTCTTGAAGATTCGATGCCTCTATGGAGGTTTTCCATTCATGTCAGAGCCATCCATTTTGGACCTTTCGAAGCATGGATTGTGAGTCTGATACAATAACTGCCTTTGTTAATAAAGTCTCAGACGGCCATCTTAAGGCTGCAGTAGCTGTCGTTACCTTTATTCTCATGCTGGAGGTTGTTATCATGTTGGCCCCGCTATTTCTTAAAGTAGCTGACTAATGAAGAATACATTTATTTATGTGTGTGTTTTTTTTTTGTTTTTTTTTTAAGTTACATCTTAAAACTGCCTTAAACACTATATATCTGCTACAATGCTAAGGGGCATTGATTGATTGAAACAAGAAGTAGCTTTTCAGTTTGGTACAAATTATACATGTTCTAAGTGGGAAAAATGCATAAAGAAATTCAATGACCAAAGACAACAAGATACCTTTCCATGAATTTGTATTCCAGCCACTGAATAAAATATCAGTCATGTCAGCCGCAGTATTTAAAAACATCTGTGGAAAAGACAGTATTTAAAAATATCTGTGGACAAGAATGAGATAAAACAGTACATTCAATACAGCAGATTTTTATTGCTGAAAAAAAAATATAATTTCAAATACATGAATGAAATATTATTTTAAAAAACTGCACAGAGAGAGAGAGAGAGAGAGAGATAAAGAGAGAGAGAGAGAGAGAGAGAGAGAGAGAGAGAGAGAGAGAGAGAGAGAGAGAGAGAGAGAGAGAGAGAGAGAGAGAGAGAGAGAGAGAGAGAGAGAGAGAGAGAGAGAGAGAGAGAGAGAGAGAGAGAGAGAGAGAGAGTAAAGAATTATGCTCCAATGCAAGCTTAAATGTAAAGAAGAAGGAACATTTCCTTCTTCATTCCATATTTCACAGATGGAACCTCCAGTGCAATAGCCTACATGCAGGACGTCTGCACCAAAGCACTCTGAGCTGTTGCCATGGCTGTTTCTGTAATACATCATGGCTAGTTACAGCAGTGGTCACATTCTTTCTTTGTCTCAAGACAGATCTCTGGGAACCACACAGAGCTCTGGGAACCACACAGAGAGTTTAAAAACTACAGCACACACAAACATGATCTACACAGAGAGGCCCAGTTGGAAACCAGCAAACCTGACAACTCATTTGAAAAAAACAAAAAAAAAACAGATATGTTAAAGTGTCCTCTTTTGTACAGAAACACTTGCTCAAGCAATGAAAGGGAAAATATATAGGAAATAACAAAATAGGATTTTTCCAACAACAGCAAGCAGCTGTACAAATTTTTCTGGATAACATTCTACTATCTTATGTAATACCACAACCAGTATCAGAGTCACGTTGTATTACAATACACAGATGTGATCAACACATATGATTTACTTAGTAAAAAGAAAAAAAGCTATACAGCGTGACGCTATTTTTTTTCATTATTTTAAGCAAGTATATACCCCGTATACTGATTGACCTTATTTAAGTATCATTACATGAATGCCTAGCAAAATACTGCAAGGCCATAGCAGTGTTCCAGAAATGGGTACAAATGTTAACAAGGTCATGGGCCCAGCAACCTGCAGGATGACTGTTTTACCAGCATGGCTGGTTGCAGGAGTAAAACTCAAGACTCAAGGCATGTGATTGTTGAAGGCCTATGCTTTGTGGGGAGCTAAACGGCATTGATTGATTGTATGCGTTATTCCCAAGTTGGTCTGGTCTTGACACTGTGACACCAGCAGCAACGTTACCAGTTGGCACAGAGGCACCAATCCTGGATCTGACTTCAGTGGCAAACTGTCATCTCAACAGACAAGGGTCACTTCTACATATCAAATGCTGACTGGTGAATAAAGGTATGGTGATGAAGTGGTGAGAAGCAAGTCAACTAGTGCATTTTGCAAACAGACAGACGGGAGAAGGTAGTGCTCTAATATAGGGTGCATTCAGTTACAATCACTGTGCATGTCTGCACATGTTTGATCATACTGTTAATGTCACCATACAGAGGAATGTGCAGCATCCTGAACTCCACATATACCAGCATGATAATGAACGATCACATACAGCTAGGGTGCCACATTTCTGCAGGCCAATAATATTACTGTCTTGCCGTGCTATTTCTACCTCAGATATAGCACCCATTGAACTTGTATGGGACAAGACTGGATGTCAAGTGACGTGTCAAGACAACTGCAGGCCCTGGATGATCTGAAGCATGGGACTGCCTTCACTAGGAGTTCCTGAGCAGATTTGTGGACTACATGCGGAGACGCCGCCTGGCTTGTGTTGCTGCCAACAGTACCACATGCACTTCTAAATGCTACTGTGACGACAATGTTGCTTTTCAGTTTGACCCCTTATATTTATTTTCTTTGGCCACTGTTATAACACTACATGCTCTGCCAAGCAATTTCCAGGAATAAATTAGATAGCTGATGCTGTTTCTACTCATAAGTAATTCATTCAGGATATTGCAATCTCACACAGCCCCAAGGCATATGAGTAATTACATTAATGCATAAATTAAAGTCAGTCAGTGTATTTTAAATACTTAAGGGGTCTGCTTTAAAACTGATAATACAGATTATAAAAAAATAAGTGGTTTAATGGTACTGGAGTCAGTTAACAAATGAATAATAACACTAGAAACACCAGGTGTTTAATGGTTACCCGTCATCTGTCAAAGTCACAAACAGGAAAATATAGAAAAGCTAGGCGAAAATGTTTTTTCTATATTTACTTAATTCCTTGGTGGTAAAAAAAACTATGAATTGAAACATATATCCGGTTGAAAATTAATCCAAGAAATTTGATAAAAAAAACAAATTAAATTCTAATTTTTATAAAAAAATGTTTACATATTGCTGAACTGGAATCTCACACAGTCCTATCCTACTCTTACTTACTTAGTCGTTCCCCTTCTACCGTGAGGTGTAGAGGTTTGGAAGAGAGAGCGCCAGACTATTCTATCGGCTGTCTTCCTCCTGGCCTGGTTCCATTCTAGTCCTCGGTCCTTCAAAGATTGTCTAATGTTGTCCTCCCAGCGGACTCTGGGTCGTCCTCGGGGTCTGGATCCTTGGCTCTTTGTTTCCCATGCTTGTCGTGGTAGCCGATCTTCTCCCATTCTGCAGACATGGCCAAACCATCTTAGTTGGGACTGTTCTACTTGGGTCTGTAGGGGGTGGGATTTTAGGCCTTGACATATCATCTAGTTACGGACCATGTCTCTTCTTGTTACTTCAACCACCTTCCTCAGATACCTATCCTACTCAATTTAATTAATTTATTACTTAAAAACGTCAAATTTGTTAAACATCCTTCTTGGAATCAAAAATGGGTAATAATCGATATCGCTAAAATTCATTTAGACATAATCTATTGCGGTTGATTCGTTGATAGTTTATGTTTATGTATGTTTATACGATGCTTGGAAACAAACTGCCTAATGACATCATTAATTGATAAAAGTATGAAAAAGTTAAGCATCAGAATACTTATTTTGCTACCAGTGCAAAACATATGGTCCATGGGAAGTGTTTGTATGATATGAACAAGCTGTGGACACTTATTTTCTAATTTTTAGTTCAAATTCAGAACTCGTTTCAAGCGGGCGGACCATGCGCCAGTGGGTAGATCTCTTTAGGGTAACCTGGCACACCATACGGCTCGTGGGAAAGAATGAGTTAAATTTCAAATTCTGAGCTATGAGAAAAGGAATTCTTCATGAAGGAATGACAACAAAACCATTTCAGATACATAGTGGAGTGTGTCAAGGAAGCATCTTGTTACCATTTCTCTCCTTACTGGCTTTAGATTGGGTTATGAAAATACTGACATCAGCCAATAAAAAATTAATTCACTAGATGCTAACAAAACAGCTTGACAATCTAGATTTTGCAGATGAATTAGTTCATCTGTACTATAACTATTACCAGATGTAAGATAAAATGAAAATACTTAATGACAAGTCACAGCAATGGGATCTCAAAACAAAATACATAGAGAACAGATAAAGATTGAGAAAATAAATGCAGAAAATCATAAGAAGATTATACAGGAACACCCTTACAAGATGTAGAATCGTTGAGAAATATTTGGAATTAAAAGTCCAACAAGAAAAAAATAACAAATCTTGAAATCAAATGTCAATTTGTCCTAGTGTTTGGTCCTAAAAACATAGAAAATTACAAAAAAGAACAACCAAGAAGTTACAGACTTTCATAAATAGGCAGCTGCATAGAACAAAAGGATTGAAAAGGCATGAAACGATCAGTTATGTGGAACTGATGACTAGAACAAGATAAATATCTGTGGAGCAAAAAATGAGAAGATGCTGGCGACGGAAAGGACACACAGTGAGACAAACCTGCTGACAACATTACAAGGCAGTTCTTGTTCTGGAATCCCAAGGGTCAGAGAAGTAGGTGGTGACAGGCAATGAGTAAGAAGAAGACAATCAACCTTCATTGGACAAGTGATGAGAATAGCATCACTCACAAGCATAAAGATCACAAGATGACCTTGTTATTAAGTACCTCCTTCTCCAAGCCTGTTTACTGCACAGATTACAGAGATAAACATTGTTAACATCTTGTACTAATTAAAAACAGTATAAAGTTTTTGTTAACATTTGTGAGTAATTCAACTGAGAGGGGAAAAAGAATAAAACATTTTCCCATCTCTGTTTTTTCTTACACTTTCTATCTATTTCCCTCCAATCACCAAGTAATAATCTCCTCCATCTATTATAGCTTATTCTCTTCCTTTCCTGAAACCAAACTGTGCATTGCTTAACTGATGTTCTACTATGGGTATAAGTATCTTGGCACAACACTGTCCTATATTCTCTTGTCGCCTTCTTCCAGACTAGATTTTTTTCAGGCCTTCTTCCAGTCTTTTGCTTTCTGACAATGATATATTAAACATCTCAAGCCATCTAGCCACTGCTTCACCACAAGCTAAGTTGTAGGCACTCATAAGAAAGAAAGAAGGACATAATTTTTGTTGTTTGTTTACAATTCCCAGGCTGTCTTTATTTATTTCTGTGTCTACACATTGGTAACATTAATCAAACAACACTATTATTCTGACTCTGCTATGATTTACTACATTTGAGTATTATGGCCTTTGTCTTGCGTGCTATTAGGTCTATACTTGTTCATAGGATATTTCTGAAATAAGTGTCTTTTAATGTAGGCTATATGGGCAATTCAGCAGTATAATCTTATATTGCGTCATGAAAGCAACAGCCCCCTTTTTTTTTGGGGGGGGGGGGGGGGGGGGGGGGGGGGGGGTGCTTAGCTGCGGGTATATCATAACATGGTCAATTATGCAGCGAGGCAATGGCATCAATTGGATGGACCTGTCTCGAATTTTCAGAATGCCTATTACTTCTCTTGCTTTTCTGTTGTCTAGTGTTCCTCTCCTTCTTCCTTAGAAGTGGCTATCATTTACCTATTTTTGTTGTTTACATATCTCACAAAATCTCAATGTCAGGTCACCTCAGCATTTCAAAAGAAAAAAGTCATGAGAAGCGTATGGTTTTCTTTGTGTTCTTATACATTTTAAACTGTACGCTATTCAGAACAAGATGCTGTGTAGCCTACATACTTTCAGTCTAACGTCCATGTTTGAGGGTAGCTCCTTAAATTGGGGGAAAATTTTCCGTGCCATGATTTACTATTATATTTCTTTGTATTACCGTTTTACTTACCGTGTAGTTCAATTCGATACCCTTTAGCTTCACAAGGAGCATAGGCCTTCAACAAACACATGCCAAGTCTTCCTGTCCCATCTGCTCAAGTTCTTTCCATGTTTTCCTCATCATTTTCACCTGTTTCCAGTTCTCTTCTCCATGTGTTTTTTGGTCTACCTCTCTATATCATTAGATTTCACACCGTGTAGCGTTAACTGAATAAAACACGATCACTATTACATGGACAACGCAGAATTACTGTCAATGAACAAGATAAAGGAACTTAAGGAAATTTGTCATAGGCCTATTCACAATGAGATTACCATCACCACCGTTGATTTGAATAAAACACAATCACTGTTACATCAGATAACTTGACCAAGAAAATGCAGAATTACTACAGCAAGGTGAAGGTGAGATGGAGAAATCGCCACTTTCAAAGTAAGATTACAATAACGGCCGTTGGTCTTGTAATGGAGACTGTGTCCCAGACCCGGAGATCTACAAATCTCAAACCGACAAACTGATCATGTGAGCTTATCACGTGACGTTTTATTTACTACCAATAGTAAAACATGCACGAAAAGTTCCATCACTGTAAGTGAAACTCAAACGAAACGAAACAACACGCTTGGGCAAAGAAGGGGTGGTGTCTTTCAGGAGGATATAAACTGTTAGAGTCATCCAAGGTAGGAACGTTATCCTTTATTCATTTAATTCAAGTTATTGCAGTGTCATAAATGATTTATGGAACATTGGTAGAGGTGGTGAACCATTGCATTTGGTGGGCGTTGTTTAATAAACTTTCAAATAAATTAGCCGTCTTTATCAAACTCATTGGTGAGACTGACATTTCAATGTCACTTCATCTAACCTTAATAGTTTTGTTTACGCAGGACGCATGCGTCGTGAATCCTCGCCCATTAAATAAGAGTAGCAATCTTAAACAGTTGACCAGTTGGAAGGTAAATGATACAAATAAAACACAATGCTGTATTTATATTATGAATTTATTTTAATCATGTAGGCCTACTGAATAATATAAAACACATTAGGCCTGGGCCTATTAAGAAAAAATATTTCTTTCAGCCTCTGATGGGTTTAATTAAGATTGGCTTATATATTTTCTCAATTCCAAATAATATTATTCAATTGCCAATACCTAGGTGATCGTGGCATCACTCCTCGTGTCCAATTATTTTGAATAGAGTAATTGACAATTTCCAATCCGTATATGTGCTTGTGTATTGCTGAATAGACTTATCAATATGTTATTCAGTTAAATAATTGTATGGTTGAAATGAAGATCAACGAGGGGACTTCTTCGATGCCATCCAAATAAGCCACCCACGTCATTATGGTTTATGAATCCCTACACCTATCTCTAACCCCTTATTACTGCATCTCTGAATTATTTTTTGAGGCTGTATCGTACACATGGCCCACTGTTTTTCATTTCAACCTACTTATATTAGTATATAAATGTTCCATAAATTGTTAACGACACCATAATAACATGAATGAATTATTTAATAATTATAATATCCTAATCACCATCATCTTCCTTTGTGCACCTTATGGAGCAAGGAACCACCATTGTAGCAAGTGCCCTTGCAGGAAGCCTGCACCAATGATTCACATTCTCTTGCTGTGGTGGTTTCAGTGGCAGTTTGTTTTACATGATGAGGTTGCCAGTCAAATGCACAACCTCATATTATTTGCCTTGTACAATAAGCCTGAAGGTGCAGTGGTCCTATTCTTCCTGTGTCTCTTCAGAGACCCCCCTGGAACTATGTGGGGCAATAATTATAGTACCGGTATAACTAGTGTAAAAGCTTGTCATAAGATGGGAATTAAATTCAAAAGCACCAATACCTAACGGCAATTTTACTTATTCAAAAGTATTTTTAAAAAACCACTGTGCATCACCACAGTACACGAACTACGTAGCAGCAGCGAGGATCCCAATGTGTGTATACGGGATCACACATTCTATAAATATTTTTTTGCACACCGTCATTTGTGCATTCTTCTTTGTTATGTGTTACTATTTTCGGGACAATACATATAAGGGAAACAATACAATTAATGTCTAACTTTCAACCAAAGTTGCATCCCTTAGCATTACGCACTGACAGAAAAAGCTGGGATTTTATATATATTATAGTATAATTATGTTACATTCTGTTATTATGTTATATTTATTGCTGAATAACAGAAATTATCTATGCATACTAGAAAATAAAACTTGCGATAAAATCTTCCCTAATACACGCTGCATCAAAGATGTTGTCTTTCATAAATGAAATAACAAAATACTTAAAATGTATATTGGCCCATGTTGCTTCTTCTTCTTCTTTGATCCATAACCGCCAACCGTCAAAGCAGTCAGCGGCCATCACGCCTGGTGGCGTCTTGTAGGGCAGCAACAAATTGATTCCACTTTGCTCGGTTGGCGGCCATCCTTCGTACAGTGCCCCAACTGTGGTTCATTCTTTGCATCTCAGCTTCCACAGTTCTCCTCCAAGTTGTTTTTGGTCGGCCTCTCTTTCGCTTTCCCTCGGGGGTCCATAGCATAGCTGTTCTTGCGATGGTATCAGGGTCCCTTCTGAGGACATGGCCAACCCAACTCCAGCGTCTGCCAGCTATGATGGTGTGCATGTCCTCCTGGTTACTCCGAATAAGTAGTTCTTGGTTGCTGACCATGTTGCTTAGTCGTGAATTATGCCAAGGTTCAAGCTTTAATATACTAGAGCATTTTACAGAAAATGAATGAATGAACTTTATGTGCCATAAGGAACATTTTGCCATCAGTGCAGTTGGCCTCTGCTACAGATGTCTGTATATTGTGAGTTGTAGTTCTTACTTATGTTAGACATGTGCAGAATGTAACAAGATGCACATTTATTTTCGTAGAAGTCATAATAGTTAGCCCTATCTTCTTCTTGTCCTTTTTTCTCCTTATGGAACAAGGTCCCACCACTCCAGCTGATCCCCTTGCAGGAACCTGAACCCAAAGCATTTATGTGCTCTTACAGCAGTTGATTCTGTAGCAGTTTGTTTTATAAGCTGAGGTTGTCAGGCCCATGCATTAACCTCATATTAGTTGCCTCTTACGACGCATCTGAGGGAGCAGTAGTGATATTTTTTCTTCATCTCCTCAGATCCCCAGAAACTACACACAGCCATTAGCCCTGTGTATAAGGAATTATTGAGAACATAATCTGACAACATAGTGAAGAGCCACACCCTCATTATAATGTGCTAATTCTTGCTAATGTTGTAGAGGTTAGCACTATTTCTTCTGTTTTGTGCATCAGATGTGTTTAAACGCTTCCTGTTCAGAGTCTTTAAAAAAAAAACATACAGTGGACTTAAGTAGAGTCAGATTTAATTTGGTAACCAACACAGCATTTACTGTAAATATTCATTATCTTTGTTGTTCATTGCCATAAGTGTTTGTTGTAATAAGTAATATTTCCACTTGCTTACAATGTAGACAAATCTTAGGTTCTTCAGGTGTTTCATTGATCCTGTTTTCTATAATAGTATTTACTGAGAGCAGTCAGGAGCCACGCTAGCATAGTGGTTACCACACCGCTCTGGCGACCGGGTGATCCAGGATCAAACCCGGCCGACGGCATTTGAGGATTTTTCGTCGACCGGGGATTTGGACTGGATTAACTCGAGACCTGGCGAGAACATTTGAAGGAGTGTCGTCGACCAGGGATTGGCGGCTCCTGAGCCGACCCAGCTCTAATGGGTACCTCCGAAATCGGCGAGTATCTGCCTGAATGGCGAGGGACACCTGTCTCTGTACAAGGAAAAAAAGGGATACTCACGTAAAATCAATGTCAGGTTAGACATTAATAATAACCTGAGATTTCGCCTGGAGTATTAGCGGGCGTACGTAAAAAAAAAAAAAAACTGAGAGCAGTTTATTTCACCACTTTTTACCCACTTGGAAGACACTTCAGACCCCATACAGTAATCCTATGCCAATGAACATTATGTGCTTTTGCTGTTGGTGTAACAAAATGTTGCTGGCTTGGTCATGTATGGAAAGTTCAAAATCCCAGCATTAATTACTTCCTATCTTATTCAGCTTCATTCTTGTATCTCTCATGTGTGTGACAGAGGTATGAAAATCGAACATCTCGATCAGTCGCTTTATTCCCACCGACACCCCTCTTTCTTTGTCAAGCAAATCGTCCAACGTGGGTTTCCCTCGCTTCCTAATTAGCATGTAAGTTGGTTACGTGTAAGCCATGCCTCTCTCGCTATCCGCATTACTTATAGTTAGCCACGCCTACCTGTCTTCTTGTCACGCGCTATCTAAAGCAGATATTTAGATTCATAACTGTCATTCCTTTAAAAGGGGGCGGGCCAAGGGCGTCTGCCCACTGTACAACAAACACGTGGAAGTAGAATTGTTTTGAAGTTCATTACACGTCCGGCATTTCGCCGAGATCTGAAAACCTTTGTTGTTGATTAACACCAGGTAACATGAGCGGACGGAGAACCCCGCTACGGGGGGGGGGGGGGGGGGGGGGGGGGGGGGGGGGGGGTGGAGGGGGGGGGGGGGGGCGGGGGGGGGGGAAGAAATCTCCGCTGGAACGACGATGTCGTCGGCAAAGGTGTGTAAAAAAGCTTTCATTCAGGAATTGACCGTAGAATTTGCCCTAGGTGCGAATTTCCGCATATAGGAGGGAAAGTACGGCACTTCTAAATATATATCTCGCCTCCCTAACTCAATTATCAGTTTGCTACAAGATTTTCTGAACTATCTAGCTCGCATTTTAGAGCCATATTTTCAATTAGATTTCTTATAATACGTGGAGGTAATTTCAGTTTCCTGATTTGCGGCTGGTCATGCCCTTGCGATATAACGGTCTTACTGTATTAAGATCTTATGTTCTTAAACATCCAGACATTGTTGTGAAAAAACTGTTTGTTGTGACCCTGTGCGGTCCACCTTCTCCATCCATGAGAGTGGTCAAAAACCAGAACAATAACAATAAAATTTAAAGTATAACTGGAACAGAACTATTTACCAAAACATCTTTCCATACATAGAAATATTACTGGCCTGCTGTGGCAGAATATACATCACTATTTTCTAAACATCTGACAGTAAAGTTTCTTACCACTGAATTATACGCGAGAGAACTCACTGGTCATACTCGGCTATTTCCATCAGAGAACAGCCGAGGAGTAACATTCTTTTTGTTTAAACATTTCATCACATCAGAGAGTGTCATAGCCACCTGAGGCTAGACCACACTGGAACAATATATCTACCTATTAATTACCATGACGGTGTCACCACATAGAAAACTTATCCCAAGCTAATACCTGCAGTGAAAGAAGGAATATGCAGGAAAAATACTAACGCATCAATTACAGCGAATCCCGGGAAATAGCAGTCAGCAAACCGGATAGTCTGGGGCTGCAATTGACAACGAATATGACTGAATAGTCTTAATACCTGTTAGTGTTTAAATTCCATGGAATGTATGCTGCGTCAACATTTGGGTAAGCAAATCTGAAAGTGGCCACTGTATGCGTGTATTGAGTAAACGGATAGAAAGAAACTTATTTCTGAGGTTACCACTAACATACCCATCTTCTTTTATTTATTTCTCACTAATCTGAGTGTTCACTGGATAGGTTAAATTAAGGACTTATTTTTTACCCGTCTTGACTATTCCCCACTCCCACTGTTAATTTTTGATCTCTTTGGGTTAACTACCTCTGTTGGGATTTTCCTTGTTTCCCTTTATAAGAGGGAGGGACTATTAGATTATATTTCATTGTTGTCTGTAAACTATAATTCATTGATGTAAATGATTTTCTTGATGTTGTGATATTTCTAGTGAAAATAAACATAATAAACCTTAAGCTATAGTGTTGGTCAAAAACTCCTGCCCTTATATGTTATCCATAGTTTGTTTTCACATCTGTGCGTATTTCTGTCACAAAATTGTGTGTACGTGAGTGTAGTGTAACTTGTATTTTGTACAAGGAGAGAAAGTGCGTCTAATTTAAATATAGTCTTAAAGATAGGCTGGATTATAGCAATTACTCAATCCAAGGCTGTTCTTTCTCTTACACTATAGCCCCTCGTGAAAAAAAGAAACCTATTTCTTACACCTTACTCTCACATAGCTATCACTATCACCTCTGCTCGGACGGGACCATAAATATCTCAGACCTATCTTATAAAAAATTACGACAATGTGACAGTGATTATACAAGCGCGATGACTAAACATGATGATTATTTATATAATCATGATCATTAAATAACTGTTACACACTTAATCTAGTTTATTTTTTACACATAGTGACTTGATACTCTGGACTGTTCGGCATGAATTACCAACATCACTTATGACAATGAAATGGCACTTCTTATGCTCCTGCACTGGTAGTTGTTTTTGTAGCAACTGATTTAATATGATTGAGTGGCCAACCCCTTGCACAACCTGACTTTCTCCATCATCATTTTTCTCTCGGAAATATATGGAGATCAAGAGAAATCGGATCCAACACGAAAATAAGAATATTCAACTCAAATGTGAAGTCAGTCCTATTGTATGGCTCTGAAACATGGAGAACAACAAAGACAACAACCAAAAAGCTACAGATTTTCATAAATGGGTGCTTGCATAGAATAGAAGGATTAAAATGGTATGACAAGGTTACCAACGTGGAACTGAGGACAAGAACTAGACAAGTGCCAGTGGAACAAGAGATGAGAAGAAGACGATGGCGATGGATAGGACACACACTGAGGAAACCTGTTGATAGCATTACAAGGCAGTCCTTGTTCTGGAACCCCCAGGGCAAGAGAGGCAGAGGTAGACCAAGAAGCACATGGAGAAGAGAACTGGAAACAGAGGTGAAAATGATGAGAACGTGGAAAGAACTTGAGATGATGGCACGTGACAGGAGGACTTGGCATGTGTTTGTTGAAGGTCTATGCTCCTTTGGGAGTGGAGGGTTATGAATGAATTTTTCTCTTTGTTGCTTATGAAGCATAGAGCCACCTATGCAGTTGATCATGTTACAGGAAGCAAGTAACTAAGCGGTCACATGGTTTTACATCAATGATTTCTGTAGCAGTATGTTTTACACCATAAAGTTGCCAGCCCAGTGCACAACCTCATACTGATCATCATCTACAACATATTTGATGGAGCTGTAATCTGTTCTTTTTTTTGTCAACCTCATTTTATTTGAAAAAAAGGTGTATACAGTATGAGAGTGTGGTACGCCTAGAGAAGGATCATGAAAAGGGTGCATGAACATCACATTGACCTCTTAGGATTGAGAGGGGAGCAGTTTGGAGCTAAATAAAAATAGAAGTAAATGGAAATAATTGTATATGCATAAAGAATAATAAGGAATTTTAACATTTTTCTAGCAGGCGACGAGTAGCTTATGATCTTTTTTCCTCCTCATTATTAAGCAGCTAGCTTGAACATTGTTCATGCATTTATGTTTAAGACTACACAATGTAGCCCCCATAGCAGTTACTGCCGTAGAGGAGTGAAGTGTTAGAGACTTCACAATACTAGGTCCAGCATCGAAAGATGGGGTGACCAGTTTCCTTCCTGATGCCTTTTTCCTTCCCTAACTCAAAAGCAAAAGTCAAGTACCCAGTTTACAACTGGGTAGACTAGAGCGAGTCAATACTGTAAATCGAACCTGGTACCTTTGCTGCAAGAGGCCAGGGCTCTAACCACTCATGTCAAATGGACGCCTCTATTAGACTATACCTTTCATTTTGTTTCTATACTGTTTATTTCCTAGTCTTCTTCTCTGACAGCATCGTCACCATGTTCTGTCACAGTTATTCCTTCACATAACATTTCTTACTTACTTATTCGTTCCTCTTCTACCGTGGGGTGTAGAGGTTTGTAAGAGAGAGTGCCATACTATTTTATTTAAAATTTCTACCATATAAAATTAAAATATGTGTTTCTTCTCCAGTCCCGTTTGTTTACTTTTGCTGTCCCTTTGTAGTTCCAGACATGGCCGGATTGAGGCTAACTGATGCCCTAAGCACGTGCTTATTTTGCTCAATGGTTAATCCAGCCCTGGTTCCAGGGGGATCTTTGATGGCACAAAGAAATAATAGGCATGCTGCTTCCTCAGGTGACTAATATAAGTTTGGCAACCTCATCATTGAGGAAACCTGTTGATAGCATTACAAGGCAGTCCTTGTTATGGAATCCACAGGGAAAGAGGCAGAGGTAGACCCAAAAAAAAAACACATGGAGAAGAGAATTGGATACAGAGGTGAAAATGATGAGGAAAACATGGAAAGAACTTGAGCGGATGGCACAGGACAGGAAGACTTGGCATGTGTTTGTTGAAGGCCTATGCTCCTATTGATTGAACCTCATCATGTAAAACAATGTGCCACAGAAACCGTGACTGCAGCAGCCTGCACCGTGCAGACGACTTCCAGTAATGGGACCATCTACAGTGACCGATTCCCCAAGCTTGCATAGGGAGCGAAAAGGAAAATGCTGATGATGAATTGCAGTCACGTGTTCTTTATTTCCTTTTCTTAAATTAAGACTGTTGTGAAGACAAAAATATGTTGCAGCTTGAGTACTAAAAAATGGGAGCCGCGGTAGCGTAGTGGTTAGTGCACTGGCTTTCTAGCTCAGTGGTCTATGGTTCGATCTCCAGATGAGGTGGGATTTTTTTAGGCCGCAAACGGCTCCTGGGTCGACCCAGCCCCAACTTCTGGGAAGGTTAAGGTGGCCGGCGTGATGCTGACCACATCACCACCTAGTGTGCCGATGGTCCAAGAAAATATGGGCCTAACACCATATTCCCAATATGCCTCAATGGGCGTGTAACGGGATCCTTTACCTTGAGTACTAAATGCATATAAATACTCAGAATAATACTGTCACAAGAAACAATTAATGATAGTTAAGTGTGAAAGAGCACAACTCAAAATAGAACATAAATAAATAAAGGGGACATTCTGGTAATATGGGCAGACACCTAAATAAGACAAGAAAAGATTAGGAAGATTCCCGCAGAAACATGAGGCAGAAGAGTTAAAGACAAAAACTTCAGAATCAAAATGACAACACAAGAGATCACTTGTAAAAATGTTGTTTCTTGCAGCGCTTCATAATCTCTTCGCTATTGTCCCAAGGGCATTAGTTTTTCCGCAGGGATGGATTTTTTTATAATCTGAAAGTTTTTTTGTTTTTTTTAAGCGTTGCAAATTATAAATAAACGAAGAAAAGGGAAGGGGGGGGGGGGGGGAGAGATCGGGTATTCAGTTACAAGGACACAGGCGAAGTTAAAAAAAAATCTTTGCAAATAAATAAAAGAAGACAGTTTGATGAGGCCAATCTCGTTGCTTTTTTTAGACACACTGATTGACTTTAATAACTGTAAATTACGGGGAAACAAAACTGAATTGAAAAGAAATTATTAAAAAAAAAAAAGTGTTGCCTCGTTTTGACGAGGTGCGTCCCGTTCAACCTAGTCGGTTACACTAAGGCGCATCTCCACATATAAAAGACCTGATGAAAAGAAATGAAAATTGAATAGTCACTGGGAGTCATAATCACGATGAAATTTAACTTGAGTTTTACTTGTACACAATTATCTACAACACACAATGCGTTCATGTGCACCCCCGTCAGACATGCCGTAAGAGGGAGTCTAATGTGTGGTGGTGCATGAGGCTAGCAACGTCATCACGTAAAACAGATTGCTACATATACTGCCGCTTCAAGAGCGTGTTCTTTAACACAGGCAATTAATCCAGGCCTAAAGGTCTTATATATTTGGACATGCGCTCTAATATAACCGACTTGGTTGAACGGGGCACGCCTCGCCAAAACGAGGCAAAATTTTATTTTTAAAAAATTTAAAAAAAAATTAACACAGGCTACCTGCAAGCTACTGTGGTGGCTCCATACACCAGAAGGAAAAAAATAAATAAATATTAGTGATGAAAGAATACATGATATGAGCTCTTACAGTTTTTGTGTTTGCCACTCCTGTCTTATGTTTCCGGAAAAAAAAGAAGAAACTTCCGTGTTTAAGAAATGTGAATTAGACAACAGCACATGGTAACGAACTTGTTCAAACTAAGGCACACTAACTGTAGAAAAGTACTTTATTTTACATCTAAAATAAGAAGGAATGAAACTCGCTCGCCTGTTGGACACGTTGTCCCACAGATGATTAAATCAGTGCAACAGTTTGCCATGCTGTTTTGAAGCCGCTAATAGTATGCCTATCGTGTATCAAAGGTACGAACAATGTTGTTGTTTGCGGTCGAACAAACTGATGGAATGAGGCTGGCAACAGGGCCGGATTTAAGTATTTGTGGACCCTTGGTACTTTTATTCCGAAATGTGCTTAAAAGGTGGGGGGGGGGGGGGGGGGGGGGGGGGGGGGGGGGGGGGGGGGGGTGGGGGGGGGGTGTTTAAATGGGAAAATCTTGTTCACAGTTTGTTAGTAAGATTGTATCATCAGATTTTCTCTGCTTGTTTACGTTATGTCCACCAGTTGATATTCCTGGCGGATCCTGTATGGATCTTGTACGTAATATTGTAACTGTGTAGAGAGAGAAAGAGAGCGCGGATCGGGTTGTCACGGGATTTGCCTCCCCTTTGCTCTGTAGTAGTGGTCCATCAGTGGCCAAAACTCAAGATTATCTAAAGTGGGTCGTCAAAGGTGTCTACCTTTGATAGAAGGATAATGATGCTTCTATCTCAATGGAGTGTTAACAAAATAATTCAGAAGTCAAAAACAATGCCGCGTAGGGCAGAGCACTATTAATTTATATCTGATCCGGCACCTTTTGTGAAGTTTTAAGCAATGGTGTGGCTTGTTCGAGCCCCCAGCTGGTGTAATCCAGCGAAATTCCTGTTATAAGTATTTTTGGCTCTATGGCTGTAACTATATGTATATGTGTTGCAGGTGGAACTTATGGAAGGGGAAGTAATCTTTAGAATGTTTTGAACATATTAAATTTCGAGTTGCAACGCTTGATTAAGCGGATACTTGTTTGACTTTAGGATAGAATTATCTTTTCCTATTTTCGGGTGACAGAGTACAGATAAGCGTGTGAACGCTGTTTAATGTATTTATTCTGTACTGTTTTGAGTCATGTGAATAGCTCGCTAGTCTGCATGTGTTATCGAGAACGGTGTTCAAGACAACCGAATCTCGTGACGGGTTTTTTGGCGGGACTAGTGTGTGATTGAGGGAGTTGTGTTTTGGGCGTGGACCGTGTAGGTCGAGTCCCAGTGTTTTTGGATAATGTATGCCTACGTAGGATTTGAGAAAATGTCGACTTATATATTTCGCTGTGTGTACAGCCTATGTGATACACTGCAGTGAAGATTTGTTTAGGCCATATGAACCTTATTATAGCTGCCGTGTGATGCAGGCTTTGCTATGTATTGAAGTACTTTTGTAGGCCATATTTTGAAGATTAATGAAGCTGCCGGGTGATGCAGGCTTCGCTGTGTATTAAGGTACTTTTGTAGGCCATATTATATATTAACTGCAGTGTGGAGATGTATGAAGCTATTAAGCTATTATAAGTCCAGGATTAGGACAGGCCGTATTAGATATTCAATGCAGTATTATGTTATATTGACTAGTGTTTGTGCTAGCGAATGCGAGTACATTTATGGCCAGTAATAACAGTAATAACATTCATACTGAAACCACTTTTGTTACATTTATGGTGGTTTACAGTCAACAGGATCTGACATCTACGACTATTCGCGTCGATAGCCTAAGTGGCGTAGTTTTCGTATCATTGGATATCATTTAAGATGTGCCTAAGTGGCGTATACGATTAAGAAATTGTTACCTCTACAGTGATATGTACTTGAAGCAAGAGGATAAAGTGAATCAAATTTTGTCCACCAGACCATAACATATCTAGAGGATCAGTCACTACAAGTTGAAAATAATACATATGACTTGCACGTGACAAGAGTGTTGAACACTTGACTTTGTTATAATTGACCTTATGTAGGCGTGGCTTGAATCTCCTGTACTTCAGAACTGTGACCTAGTTATTATCTGCCTGGGTGGCGCATTTGAGAAACGACGCACGCTTTATTCGTGGTAGAAGGCAACTTTACACCAGTAGCAATTGACGTCCTATTTCATGCCTATAGACGACAACAACGTCTGCAGTGGTCAAGGAAGTTCAATTAGACTTGGACAGTATTTGTACCAGCATTTGTACGGGTTGTGACAGATTTCTGCAATATTCGGGTTACCTGTGCCAGTTGTCACCATCACAAGTTCAAGATGTTATGATACACGGAGTTGCCGTGTGCATTTCAGACTACAGAAGAGTCAAGAGTTGCAGTGTGTGCTGTATTATGGTTCCTGTCAACTTGTGCATTGTTAAGCACATATCATATTGACGAAATTACCTGAAGAGGAACGAATCAAGTTGCAGTGCTTTCCCGCAGTGGAGGTTTTAGCAGTCTATGTGATATCCAGTGTCGTGGCGGAAAAGAAGCGGGATCATTGACAGATAAGTGATTGTGTCTTGTGTAAATTGTGTCACTTCATATATGTCGCTGGGCCTCCCTAATTGCTCATTTTGTTATTATTGTTGTCTATGTCTAATTTGACATATGATTAAGATTTGATGCATAGGTGTTAATGGCTGTTGACATATGTCGATTTTCCTGATAATGATGTGACTTGATAAAGGTGCTATAAAAAGGAATTGGTGATACAGAATTGAGGAATAAGCTCATTTCTTGACAAATAGTTGGCTTTGTGAGCTGGAAAGTTAATTGTCCAACCTTTTGGGACAGTAATTTGTCATAACTATAAGTGATTACTAGATATATTGGATTAAGTAAGTGAATCACTATGGATGATGATGAGATAGATCCTGAGGATATGAGGCCTATATTGGCTTATTTGTGGGAAGAAGGTAGAGATTATCAACAATTAAAAGGCCCACAGCTTGAGGAACATGTGATAGACAGATTTTTGGTCAATGCGTCAAGAGCGCTAAAATATTTTGCTGAGGAGAATTTTCAGTCTCATCCTCATTTAATGATGGCTAAATAGTTAGCGGATTTGCTACTTTGGGAATTTCGCGGATTTCTGTACAACTATATTAATGTTAAACACGATCACATAAGGAGGGGAATACACAAGATGATTCAATACGGCATTTCTGATGGTCAAAAGAAGGAGTTAGAAGATGAGGAGCAAATAAGAAGGAACAAACGGAGTGCCCTACAGGAAAGGGAAAACTTCTTAGAGAGTACCGCTGAAGTGAGTAAAGTACATGAAACAGTGTCTAGACTTACGGGTGAATTGCAAAAGTCAAACTCAGAACTTGCTAGTGTGCAGGCAAGTTTGGATTTAGCATTGTTGAAGATAAAGCAATTGGAAGTCCAGATGAAAGATAAGCAAATTGAGGTAGAAAATATTACACAGGAGGTCCAACAAAATAAACAGATTTATGAGAATTTGAAAGTTGAGACCGATAAACGTGATAGAGATTATACAGAGTCACTTCTTGATTTAATGGATGATATTGCGAATCTTGGTCTCCAGCAGGAAGAAAAGAATGAGATGATTCCAGAAAAGATTGATGAGCTTAATAATAGGAATGATTATATTAAGATTCAGTCACTACAACTAGAGTTGACTCAGTTGAGAGCAAATAAAGAACAGTTAGAGAAAGAGACATTAGTGGAGTTGACGGCTGAGAAAGAGAAGGTCGCTAAAATTGAAAATTTACTAGCAGAAGAAAGCGACAAAGTTTTGGCTGTTAAGGAGTTAAATAAAAGGTTAAGTGAAACGATTTCACTTAAAGATAATGAAATTGCGGAAGCAAGGGAAAGAATATTTGGCTTACTAGATATGGTTTTGAAAAACAAAAGGTGCTCTTCTGTCAATGTTCACAATGATAGACAGAAAGTTGCGAAAAGTCAACCCCATACACTTTTTGCTCAGAGAGATTTCATTCATGGTAAAGATAGATCTTATCGTGGTAAATACAACTTTAAAAGTTCTAATATTACTGGTATTCATAACCCTCCACTCCCACAGGAGCATAGGCCTTCAACAAACACATGCCAAGTCCTCCTGTCACGTGCCATCATCTCAAGTTCTTTCCATATTCTCCTCATCATTTTCACCTCTGTTTCCAACTCTCTTCTCCATGTACTTCTTGGTCTTCCTCTGCCTCTCTTGCCCTGGGGGTTCCAGAACAAGGACTGCCTTGTAATGCTATCAACAGGTTTTCTCAGTGTGTGTCCTATCCATCGCCATCGTCTTCTTCTCATTTCTTGTTCCACTGGCACTTGTCTAGTTCTTGTCATCAGTTCCACGTTGGTAACCTTGTCATACCATTTTAATCCTTCTATTCTACGCAAGCACCCATTTATGAAAGTCTGTAGCTTTTTGGTTGTTGTCTTTGTTGTTCTCCATGTCTCCGAGCCATACAATAGGACTGACTTCACATTTGAGTTGAAGATTCTTATTTTCGTGTTGGATCCTATTACTCTTGATCTCCATATATTTCCCAATGCAATGAAAGCTCCTTTTGCTTTTTGTATTCTTATTTTGATATCGCTGTCTGTCCCTCCAACTTTGTCTATATTACTGCCAAGATATGTGTATGATTCTACATCTTGTATTGGTGTTTCTTCAAGTTCAACCCTGTTATCATTACCTGCATTTATTCGCATTATTTTTGTCTTTTCCCTGTGTATTTTCAGACCCAATTGCTGTGACCTCTCATCAAGTGTTTTCAATTTGTCCTGCATCTGATTACGGCTATGGGACAGAAGAGCCAAGTCAATATTACTGGTAGTTCCAGTAATAATTCTTGGCGTCAGACCAACAAAGATTCTTGTGTAACAGCCAGTTCTGTTGGTCAGGAAAAGATAGGTGATAAATTTCAGGTCAAGATTCATAAGAACAAATATTTCTCTACTACTGGAAATACTCAGAAATTAATAGCGGGTGTTGAGACTATTACTACTTGTTCCAAAGATGAAACCCATATGCGGAACAATAGAGATACTATTGTTTCTGGCAGTTGTCAAACTCAGCACAGTCAGTTTGAAACTATTGGTAAATATATTCCCATAAGGGAAAAGAAAAACAGTTCTAGAAAGAGAGATAACCCCAAGAGTAAACAGTACCAAGGGAGATCAGAAAATAATAATTTTCCCTCTCGTAGATACTGTAGACAATTTAACAAATCTCAAAGTTTTGATTGTAAGAATGTTGGAAAGTATGATAGAGATAATAGCTTTTCAAATGTTGCTTTACATCACCAGAGTAATGTTCCTAAACAAAAGACTAAAGTCATTTTTTGTAAACAAGACAACGGTAATAATAAGTATTGTGATCATAGAACAAATAATAAGCGCAATTGTGCTAATTTTGTTCAACATGAGCCCAGAGTCATTTATAATCAAGGTAAACAGAGTAAAAATAACAGTGGATGCTTGAATACTATTGCTTGCTCTACTTGTTGTTTGTGAATGTGAGACTTTGTTTCAGCGTAAGGCAGCGGCGACATTCAAGGTCGGTCATGTTTCCCCAAAAATTTTTATGATATCTACATGTGATAGAGAGAGCTAGTGACATCGTGAAGAGACCGGGTTTTTACACAAGCCGGTACTGGGTAATTGTAAACGTGATTTCTACGTTTTTTTTCATTAAATTTCACTATTGAGTAAAATTGAAATTTTCATTTGTATTTGTTGACAGAAGCTACGTTGCGATAAGGGTCAAGGCTTCTGTGACATATTGACGGTCAGAAATGTGAGTCAACTTTCCGCTCGAGTAGTCAACCGAAACCTGTCAGCGTCAAACTAAAATCTGAGGTGTTACTTTCTGAAGGTCAAGCATGTTTACAAGAGAGTGGGAGACTTCGCGTCTGATTTATTTTTTTTATGTGAAGATAGTAAATATTTTTGTATTCTATATTAGTACATGACATGTTGTTGTTTTCAAATAACATATAATTTTGTTGTAATGATTATTTCTATGCATCATTTGTTTGCCATAATTTTTTTTAATTGTTGTTATTTTTATGTCGGTAGTTTGATGTCATGGTTAATTAATATATAGAACATACAGAGAAGATGTGTATTATCTGGTATGTTGTGAAATGTAATTTTGAAAATAGCGTGCATGTATCATAAATGATCTTGTATTTGGATTTGTTAACTTTTTGTGAAATTTCGATTTTCCAGAACTTGATTTTCTTGCCAGTCAGACATGTAGATTATTTTCTTAGCAGATTATTTAAAAAAAAAATTTTTTTTTTTTTTTGTAGATATTTTTATAGAACCTTTTTTATATTTCATATTAGCATCAAAGGGTAGATTTATTTAGAATGTATATCTTATCGATTTGAGTAAGAGATAGAGTTATAGCTAAATAGCATTTTACTGAGCTGAACGTAATTGTCAGCAGAAAGAACTTAAAGAATAAATTAAATTTACATGTGTTGATTTAAAGGTTTCTTCGAGATAGGATTTTTGTTTTATATTTCACTCATTTTGTTAAAATATTGATTTCATTATTAGGCTTTACTTAAAATATTATTGAATTACTTAAAAATTAAATACTGTTTTTATGTAACTTATCGAGAGAAAAAATATGTTTGTACGGTACTGTTGAAAAAAATGATTTTTTTTTTTTTTGGCATTGTAATTTTTTGTTGGGTGTGCCCAGCATTTGACTTCGTGATATCATTGATATGTAGTTTGATTAGTTCTTGTAAAAAGTTGTTTTTTATTATGATGTATTTTTTTATTTTTAGCGCTTGATTGTGCGTTGGTCGTATTAGTTATAGTAATGCTATTACTTGTTTGTTCGATGCCTATAATTTATTTATGTTAGTTTTGTATAACTCTTATAACTTAGTTAAATTACTTATTAGGTTTTGTTTAGTTATAAATTATTTTTGGTGGTATTAGTATAGATATACTTTGATATTTTGTGTTGTGCCTTTCGATCATGTTTATATATTTATTTTTGAATAGGTTATCTGATCAAAACAGTTATTAGTATATACTGTTATTGACTTTCTTTGCGTTCGTGCCTTTGCTTTCTATCTGTCTTTGGTAACTATTCTTCATTTCATTCCTCCTTTTCTGTTGTCTTTTCGGTATGGATTTCATATCTTGTTTATACTTTCGTACCTCATCTTCGTTTTACTTGATTCTATTTGTATACTTTGTCTTCTTTCAACACTTATACCTCTATTCTTTGTATTGTTGGAGTGGTTATATGATTTGATATGATATATCTACTTTTGACAGTTGTATTTATTTTACATGTAATTGTCCAACTTAATTATGAGTATATGGTATTGTTGAGTTCTTACTTTCCTTTTTTTTTTACAGATCATTCTTCTTTTGATTGATCTTGTGTTTTCTCTTTCGATTGGTTGTTTTCGGTTTGGTTTGTACTAAATATACGTAACTTAATTTTGGAACTGATCATATTTGTATATTTAGCTAATTACTTTTTATACTTAGCTGGTTATGCTGTATGCTTTAATTGCTACTTTACACTTTAATGCTGATATTTGTTGTAGATATAATTTTGATCTAAAATAAGAAATTTTTGTAGGCATACGTTACAGCTTAATTGTCTTCTAAATTTTTCGTTTTTGGGAGTTAATTTTTTCAAAAAAAATGATAGAATCATTTTTTTTTCCCGGAGCGGGTGGTAACTGTTGCAGGTGGAACTTATGGAAGGGGAAGTAATCTTTAGAATGTTTTGAACATATTAAATTTCGAGTTGCAACGCTTGATTAAGCGGATACTTGTTTGACTTTAGGATAGAATTATCTTTTCCTATTTTCGGGTGACAGAGTACAGATAAGCGTGTGAACGCTGTTTAATGTATTTATTCTGTACTGTTTTGAGTCATGTGAATAGCTCGCTAGTCTGCATGTGTTATCGAGAACGGTGTTCAAGACAACCGAATCTCGTGACGGGTTTTTTGGCGGGACTAGTGTCTGATTGAGGGAGTTGTGTTTTGGGCGTGGACCGTGTAGGTCGAGTCCCAGTGTTTTTGGATAATGTATGCCTACGTAGGATTTGAGAAAATGTCGACTTATATATTTCGCTGTGTGTACAGCCTATGTGATACACTGCAGTGAAGATTTGTTTAGGCCATATGAACCTTATTATAGCTGCCGTGTGATGCAGGCTTTGCTATGTATTGAAGTACTTTTGTAGGCCATATTTTGAAGATTAATGAAGCTGCCGGGTGATGCAGGCTTCGCTGTGTATTAAGGTACTTTTGTAGGCCATATTATATATTAACTGCAGTGTGGAGATGTATGAAGCTATTAAGCTATTATAAGTCCAGGATTAGGACAGGCTGTATTAGATATTCAATGCAGTATTATATTATATTGACTAGTGTTTGTGCTAGCGAATGCGAGTACATTTATGGCCAGTAATAACAGTAATAACATTCATACTGAAACCACTTTTGTTACAATATGTATTAAAGATTTTAGATCACACATGCGCTCTCTTATCTGTAAGAACTGAATCAACCATGAATTTGTAAAATAACGTATAACAAATTTAATAATCGATTAGTCTTTAACAGGTTTACATAAATATGGATGAAAGTGACTTTAGAGGGTTTTAAAATTGTCTCCCCTGAGACTTAATTGGGGACTGATGATTATTGTCCGTTGCTTGCGCCTGTTAACAAAAACTTAACTTGCGGAGTACTGCAATGGTTGGTTGTCGAGTCTTTCGTGATGAGGGCTCTTCTCTAGAGGCGTCTAGATGAACTCCACTCCTAAAGCCAATGTGGGTGTCTTCGCAATGTATCCACTGTTGGTAGTTGGTGTCGACACTAGCTCATGAATCAAGAGATTGTGGCGAAATCTCTTACTTCAGACTGGTCTCTTCTAAGTGTAACTTCGTAAAACGAACTTTAGGAAAAATAAAAGAACAAATGCCTCTGCTAAGTACATTTGTGGGCTGCAGATTAACAGGTGCATTGTCTCGCTGTCCACCCACCAATTGGGTCTCTCTGAATTTTTATTCTCCCTGAGCATATACAGTATAGCTCAGGGAATATGATTAGAAATCACATTATTCTTCTGGACACTTAAATGGGAAAATGTGTCTGGACAGCGCGAGTGCAATGGCTTTTGCCTGAACTAACCTTATAAAAATACACATATCTCACAAATGATTCTATACACCCTAGGCGCATGTGAGGTAATCATCTCACTGCTCCATTCGGAATATTCCTATTTGGTCGCCATTTCTTATAGCTGCTGTTTGATGCCAGTACATGTTCTTGTTTATTCTCAGGTCTTTGGTGTCGATGTTTATCATCATCACCCTTCAGCTACCCAAGGAGCATAAGCCTTCAACAAAAGTATGTCAGGTCCTCCTGTCCTGTGCTATCTGCTCAAGGTCTTTACTTGTCTTCCTTGTCCCCTTCATTTCTCTTCAGATCTCTCCTCCGTGTTTTCTTTGGTCTACCTCTACCTCCCGTACCCCGGTGATTCCCAGAACAAAGAACGCCTTGTAATGCTGTGAATAGTTTTCCTAAATGTGTGTCCCCTTTCCATCGCCAGCATCTTCTTTTCATCTCTGGTTTAAATTAAAAAGTAAATGTAAAGCCTAACACATAAATTCAATAAAAGGAAAGAAGAACGGTAAAGAACAGTGCTGTCACAATGACGGTACTCGAGATCCCCCTTTTTCTACTTCGTCTGCAAATTGTAACGTTTCACGTTGATAGTAAAGCCTACTGCATCAATACACGCTTTCTACAATAAAACGTGTACTGCATTTCTAAGAAAACCTTGAGATACGCAGGCTGATTAATGACCTAAATTAATACTAGCATTAATTACACTACGTTACCATAAACGACAGGACAGATGGACTTAGGATAGAGAGAGGGAGGGCTGAAAGCAGGAACGCATGCAACCCTAACATGCGTCTCGCGATACAAAATTAATGCCATCACGCGTGTAAGGCCACAAGCACTAACCTTTTTTCAAATCGACAGTGATAAAAAACACTACCCATACGAGAGTTAGGTTTAAAAACCTGTAAAATGCTTATAAGGAAACCTGACATTCTACTGTTTTATGTCTGAAATCCTGACATTAGTATGACAGAACAGTCAAAAAGGCAGGACAGGTGGCGGTTCTAAATCGATAAAAATAAAAATACACGACTATCCTAGAAGAAAATGCATATTTTGAACGCAGCCCCTTAGCCCCATTAAATTTATATATTTGGGTTCCTTAGGACTTGCTGACAAAGAATATGTTAAGTGTTACGCAAATAGTCTAGGAATTAACAAATTATAGCCAAAAGAAAATAGTGAGGGTGTCAGACAACACCAAATAATAATCGCACAGTGGCATGTTTTGGAACCACTATTTTACGGGAAATGGGCCACCATGTAAAATCCTATTTGATTGGATAGAAGTAAATGTAAGGCTAAACACGATTAGTCGGGCTACAAATACTAATTCTTTGTTGTTAGGGAAACGTGAGTAGGAGTACCTTTTTTGAAAAGCTGTGTAAACATGGCCCGATTGGTTAGACCCGCCAATATAGGCAATTAGGAGCGTCAGTTCAGTGCCACATGTTAAAATAAACTTACTAAGAAACAGTGTGTTGAGAGCCAGATCATATTTTTCGAAATAAAAGACTCGGACAGAGACAGATCGGAGTTTGTGCCATATTCATTGCCAGTCAACGTATCTGTGTATTATTTCCATGAATTGTGGTAAGCTTGATATATTCAATATCTTTTTAATGAAAATTGAATGTAAATTGATAATTTATGTCTGTATATGTGTGTGGTTCAGTGGCAAACATGAGGCAAGGCCTAAATATTGCTCCAACCTGAACAGAAGGTGTCGGAGAAAAGTAAAACTGCATGGAATTGCCAAACAGTACACTGACACCTATCTTATTGACTAGAAGAAACTAATGCTGGAATTGCAGAGGCGTAGTAACCATTAGGGAGGAGTATACTGGTGTAAATTGTTTCAGATGAAGATAGCAGTTGGCCTACCGCTCTGAACTCAGTGTTTGTTATGTATTGTGTTCAGTCTGGAAATAGATTATAAATTAGTTCTGAAATAGGAGTGTCACGAACGGTTTATAGAATGAATGTCAGTACTCATGCTCCGGTGGGAACTAGATATGTTTATGTAAGTTGTGAGTTGAAGTGAGTGAATGTTAAGTTTGCTTGCGGGTATGAATGCATTAGTAGCAGTAAGCGCTAATGTCGAGTTCACGGGCATGGCTGAGTTGTTGTGAACGAAGTGGTGGGGAAGACTGGTCAGGTGTGAAAAGGGTCATGAGTAAAAAGGGCATTCGAGACAGAGATTAGAGCGAGGAGAGATTACGTGGAGAGTGAAGGCGAAATGGTTGAAGGAAAATAGGAAATATATTAAGATATTGTGAAATTCTTTCCATGAGATGCTGTTCTAATTATGCACATCATATATTGTGCTTTTCTTATGTGATGATTTATGGCCAAAGCGGCAGTCTGCCTGTGTTATTGTGTTATACTCAAGTTTGTGACATAAAGTCGTCGGATATCGTATCTACGTGTTGGAGTTTAGCGAGTTAACAATTAGCTGTGAAAAACGAGCCATGTTTGTCGCTCCATGTGTATGTAATACATATTTGTCAATGTGTACACACAGCAAGCACTTGACAATTTTGGGGGACTCGTAAATGGAAGAGAGGACCCACCCCTAATTTTCTGCAGAATTTTTGACAATGTCGCCTTCTCATGAATTGTTGTTGGAAAAATTATATCAAGCGGAACAGAGAACTAGGCCTATTTGTTTGAATCAGGTCACAAGAACTTAATGTGCAAAACTGAAGTCTTCATTTCAGCGATAGTCAGCAATGGTATAGCTGCAGAAGGACTGAATATTTAAGAGCGAAAAATAGTTTAATCACTTGCGGAGAGGCGACGGGACAGTTTTGACGAAATCGACAGTGTTATTTTGGAAAGTAGCACGAAGAATGAAAAGGCGGTAATCAGTCTTGTTTACCTCGGCGCACTGATATTGTGTTATTCCGCCCCGTGATGAGTGTGCTGATCTGTCGTCAATTTATCTGTGCTGTTGTAGTTCGGCATGACTGTTGACACCGGAAAAATCGTCTGCTGGGTCTTGTGATGGAATAACAAGGCCATTGTTTTGATGGTGATCGGCTGAAATCATAACATCTTGCCTGGAGATGGTGTAAGCAGTGAGAGACGCATTTTCCTTTTCTGCCCCTTGTATCAGTACTGAAGAAGATCCAGGTTCACCGTGTACTGAGGTGCACGTAGGAGCTGAGTTCGATTTGACTGTGCTGTGTTGCAGCGTGAAGTGTGTTGTTTGTGGTGTCCATCATTGAGCTGTAACACCAGGACTCCAAGCCTGCGCCTATCTCAAGTGGAGCAGCGGACACAGGAAATTGTTAAGTTAAGTTTATTATTAATTTTGTAAATTTCAAGTCTTCTGTTTACTTGACTTGTGCGTCTGCATATTTTCTTTTATATATATAGGCTATACTTCTTTTAATTAATTTATTTGATTATTTATTTCTTCCTTGATAAGGTTATTGCCTGGAACTAATAGGGTTTTTTTTATTTATTTTTTTTTAAAAATTCCATTCTTTCTTCAATAGCATTTTTGCAAATTAATTAACGTTATATTTGAACCCTATGATCTGTTATATCTAAAAATGTACTAAATTCAGTTTATTTTGATACTAGTTCCTTTTAGGACTTGACAATTTTGCTTCGTCATATCTAGACTTCCTTCTGTCTATCACTTCTACAGTGTACTTGAAACTTATGTTATTTTTATATTAGCTTTTGTTATTAGTTAAATATTCATATATTCATTCCTGTTTGCCCTTGCTGCAGGGTGCACGAGTAGAGCTCTTGTGGTACTTCATTGTCCAGTGTTTTGTTTTTGATTTTTGTTCATATTGTGGGGTAGTATTTAATTTTAATTTCTGTATAAGAGTGATTGTGAGTGGTGAGCACTATCTTTCTTCATTGAAGAAATTTGCCTTGTGTCGTCTTTAATAGGTTTTGTGAGACAAATTGCGCTGTAGGGAACCCAATCTGTCTAAGACTTGGGGAGTTGTGAAGCCTCGTGTAATTTGTGGAACAATTGTTGGTGTTAGTTGTTTGCGTTTAGTTTGTTTACTTATTGTCTTGTATAATAGTCTTTCTTTCGTGGTGTTTTTCTGTCGTGATTCTCAGTCCTTTGCTCTGCTATTCGTGTATATAAGTTATTTTACGATATCCTGTTTTTGTTCGTTTGATAGGTTTGTGTATAAATAGAAGGTCTATTCTTACTTTCTTGGTCTATAACTTCCTCTCCACCGGCCTATCAGTGGTTGTAGTGTCGTGTGTTCTGTGATTATCATTTCAATCATCATCATACCATTTGTGTTAACATAAGCAGACACATTTTATTTTGTTGAGGGCGTCGATATGATGGACATGTATCTAGAAAGGTTTCAACAAGAAGCAGTATCTTGGAAGGTTAAGAAAGAAGATTGGCCAAGTCTGCTCAATAATCTGCTCACCGGAAGAAGTTTACAATGTGTCTTTGCATTGCCAGTAGAGGATCGCATGAATTATGACACAGTGAAAGAGACACTTCTTCGAAGATTTAGACTGACAGCTCAAGGGTACCGTGAAAGATTTAATGAGGCTATTCCTACAACAAGCAATGACTTTAGTGAGTTTATTGCGGAAATCAAGTTGCTGTTCAATAGGTGGATTGAACTATCAGGTATTGTGAGGGATTTTGATGGTCTATCTGACCTTATGCTACAGGACAAGGTTCTATCGTCTTGCAATCCAGAGTTAGTGGCTTTTCTACAAGAGCGAAAGCCAAAAGATATAAATATTATGTCAGAGCTAGGGCAGCAGTATGTCAATGCGCACCCGGGGAAACCGATTCACAAGCAGATAGTTGCTGAGACCTTTCCAGCTTGTGTGGCTCAGGATAAAACTGAAAAGAAGCCATACATACATCCTCGGGCCCGCAGCTTAGACAGGTATGCGGATAAAGATGGTGGAAATAGAAGATGGAACGGGGACAGAAGATATTCTCCTAAGAGACAGTACCCTTCTTTTGGGTCAGGCTACAGTAGAAGGGGTTGTTATAAGTGTGGCTCAAGGCGTCATCTATCTTATCAGTGTGGGAGGGACCCAGAGAGGTGTCCCTTCAACCCACAAAGAAGTCCATATGCCAGCCCAAAGAAAAATTATAATGGCAGTCCAAAGAGAATATGTTAAGTGTTACGCAAATAGTCTAGGAATTAACAAATTATAGCCAAAAGAAAATAGTGAGGGTGTCAGACAACACCAAATAATAATCGCACAGTGGCATGTTTTGGAACCACTATTTTACGGGAAATGGGCCACTGTCATAAAATTAACAGTGATACAACGTAAAAATATCTCCAAAGGATAAAATGTAGGGATAAAAAGAATGCGTAAGTTACTAGAAGGCATGATCGCCCACGCCGCGGGTCATCACCCGCCATGGAAATTAAATTGCTGAAACGGTTACCATTTGAACGGGATGAGAACGGCGGATCAAAAGGAAAAAAAAAATATGACTGAAAAATTGCGTGAGACTAGCAAGGCTAAGGAGACGCAATTGGGAGGGGGGGGGGGAGGGAAAGGAAAAATTCACGTCCCCAAATTGACACGAGGTACGGAAAGGGACGCTTATGCGATACCAAGCCTTTTATTTGAATTCAGCGGCAAAAGCATCACAACGCCGATGCTTGAAATATTACAAAATTAAAAAAGTAACTTTTTCTTAATACTAATGTTAGGAATGTAAAAATTAGATGACCGGATGGCCCATTTTGAGCAGTGAAATAATATGCTTTTATTTATACAGACGGATAGATAATAATGAAGACATTGACAAAAGACTGTGTTGTTCACATCAGCGAAAGACTGCATTGAATCAAACATGTCACTAATTTGCACAAAAACCGCGACCTTGAGACTCAAGTGTCCAAATCTAGTTAGAATGAAAGAGAGGGACATTGGTGGGAGCTGTGGCTAAAAATAACTTTAAAGACAAAATTTGTAGAGGGGACGGATACGTTGGTTCAAAAACCAAGTACGTTTTTTGTGAAAACGCAAGTAGAAACGGACGGACTAACAGATAAAAATCCATACTTGACTGAAGCATGACTGAAATGACTTTAGTGTAGGAAATTTGAATTTGAAAAAACACAAGGCATTGATTGGCCACAGACAATCATATTATCAGCGCTCAGACGCGCTTTTTTTTTTGACATTCCTCAATAGTTGTCCAGTGATAGACACAGTAAATTTTAAGTGTGGTGATTTCCAATGAAGTAAATAGAAATAAGTTCAGGGACGCCATACTATAGCCAGCAGCTCAGCTGAGTTTTGCTAGCATTTCTGTGTTCTTTATTCATAATCTGGTAAGATTGAAATTATTTCTTTGTATATTTTAAATATTGTTTAATGTTTCGAGTGATTTGATACTGCCATATCGAAATCTAGCCTTACAACAAGTAAGGATTTGCTCTAGACCCCCCGCCCTAGTTCAGGGTCTAGGGACAAACAATATATATAAACTCCAGCAAGGATTAGGAAGGATAGATCAAGTGTTGAGATCAGTGGAACATATCACCTATCCTATCCTATGGCAAGAAGCTAATAAACATATTTCGGAATATGTAGTCTGGGAGAACTTATCCTATGTGAAACCAACTTGGTAAGATGTGTTGTATGGTCAGAGAGATCTGGCCCTGTCTAAGTGGTGTTATTGTAAATTGTTACGTGTAGAAGTGGCTCCTTAGGTAAGGTTCTGAACCTAAACCAATACTTTATTTCAGAGCTGTGAGTTTTTTTATGTTGACACCAAAAGGTGGTGTCAAATGCTGGGTAAATAATTGACAGTGAGGACCCGTGCAGTGTCGCATCTCGGCAGAACAGCCTTGTATTGCCCCCAAGCACGGAGAGGTGGGGCCACCCGATATATTGCCCCCAAGCACGGAGAGGTGGGGCCACCAGATTCCAGCACCAGAACTACTCTTTCAAAGTTACGTAAGCAGGCTGGTCTGCTGGATTTACACCAACTTCATAGACATAGCACCCAAAGTGAATTACTACTAAAACATCCCATTTCCTTCCATCATTAATGGACAATGTTTGGTAGGCTTAGACAGGGAGGGATGAAGCCACCCCAACAGCACATCTATTCATCGTTCTCCCAGGGAAAATAAAATTATGAACTGTAGAAATATTAACTACTCGTGAAAATTGTATACGTACACACCTTTTATTTATCATGTCATTTATTCATGCCATTCACTCATAAATTCCAAAATCTTTCATATGTTCTGGCCAAAATAAAACCTTGGTTCAGAACAAATAAATTTTAAAAAAATTTACTTTCTAAAATTTCACCAGCTGAATTTAGTTCATT
>JAMPIV010012916.1:0-17500 GCA_024509875.1 Oreohelix idahoensis
CGTAATGTTGTATCTTTCACTCAATTCCATATCTGATTTAAGTAAGACAAAGTCTAACTTGAGGTTTTCTTAAGCTCGCTTTACTTTCTTCAATTTTATTCTAAATTTTCCTATTACTGGTATATGGTCTCTGTTGCAGTCTGCTCCAGGCCTAGTTTTCACAGATTTCAAACTGTTTCTAAATCTCCTGCATATTAGTATGTAGCCAATCTGATTATGAACATTGTTTTCTTTTCCCAAAAGATATTTTCTACGGACAATTAGCAGATGGCAAGAGAACAGTTGGGCGACCACAGCTGAGGTTCAAAGATGTGTGCAAGAGAGATATGAGGGCACTGGACATGGATCCAGCAACATGGGAGGATGAAGCTGCCGATCGCACTAAGTGGCGATGCTATTTACGGTGCCACCTCAGATTGGGCGAAGAGAGGCTCACACAAGAAGCAGAGGTGAGGAGAAAACGTCGAAAGGAGCACCAGGAAAATAAGCAGCTGAGGGCTGTCACCTCAGGGGCGCATTCCCATAGTCAGTTATGACTTAAGGGGCTATTATTATTATTATTTCTTGACAAAGGCGTCTAGGATGCTGTTTAAACCAGGTGTTTCCTACTAAGTATTCTTTTCCACTCTATCAGTCTTCCACCTCTCTCATTTCTTTCTCTCAGGCCATAACCACCAGTCACATCATCAGCTTTTTCATTTCCAACTTTTGTACTGAAGTCTCCAAGTAAAACAGTTGTCTCATGAGATTTACACTGAGTCATTGTCATCTCAAGTTCACTGTAAAATGTGTCAATTTCTTCTTCTGTACTATCTGCTGTTGGGGCATATATTTGTTTAAAATTTATATCAGTAGGTCTGCCACTCAATTTAACTAACAGGACTCTTTCTGATATTGCCCAAAATCCCATTACAGCTCTTGTTCTTTCTGAGTCTAATAATATGCCTACTCATTTTTCAGGTTTATTTCCTTCGGAATAAATTATTTTGTAGCTGTTATAATATATTTCACCCGCTCCGGTATATCGCATTTCACATAGTCCTAATACATTTACATTCTTTCTTTCCATTTCCATCTTGATGTTATCTAATTTTCCATTCTGCATTAGTGTCCTGACATTCCAAGTTCCTATGAGTAAGTTATCTTTAATTCTAATTTTGCTGACAGTAGCTTGATGACGTTCGGGTATCACCTGTAGCACGTGATGCTACCTACCGGACGAGGGGATTCCTCTGGAATCCGCCATAAAGTCGTTGTCTTTTACAAGAAAGTTGTTTTGATTCATGATTGTACAAGGGATAATACGGTGGTTCTCTGTTGCTTTCCGTCAGTTTGTGTACGGTTGTCTCCGCTAGCCTTTGACTAACAAGTCAAACCCATAAGACAGTGGGGAGGAAAGAGGTTAAAGCGCCTCCATATCGCTGGTTGTTACACCATAAAGCTTCAGGGATGATTTGATACAGTCAGCTGTCCCTCACAACCATCGCACTTCGCCCTCAGTGGCAACCACCTGATTTTGGTTCACGGCTGCTTATTCAGTATTCACAGCTAACCTCTATTTTTAGAGGCCATTCAACCATCCAACACCCGGTTGACGCGACTGGTAGGAGAACAAGTCCCTTCCCCAGGAAGTAAAATATAAGGAACAAATAAATGCATACAGAACAAAGACATGAATACAGAAGAGATTCAAGTGCAATATAAAGGACAAATACTTGTACACAACAAGTATAATAAGTATATGAGCAACACGAATGTCTATGCGTTCGAGTATGACAATAAATGTACTGGACTTTCTTAACCAATCCACACTAGTCTATCTGGTCAATCATTAAATCAATCAATCAGTCAATCAATCAATTGAAGCTCCTTGACCTCATGAGAGATATTTGTACACATGATGCCATTCATTCATTTCTCCGTTTGCTAATTGTGAATCATGGAGTCACCACAGCAGATGATACCCTTGCAGGGCGCCTGCAGCGAAGCATTCATGTCCTCTTGCTACGGTGGTTTCTGAAGCAACTTGTTGTACATGATGACGTTGCCACTTACGACTTATCTGAGGGTGGCAGTAGGCTTATTCTTTCATTATTTCCGCAGTGAACCCCAGAAACAACATAGGGCGGCCACAGGTGAATCTTTTGTTATAGTCCCTTGATTCCGACTCAGAATTTCTATGTAGTTGTTAACTCTATGTGTGTGAGGGAAGAGTATGTTATAATCGCCAGTTTTGTTTGGAATGAAGGGGCTGCCAGCCTTATATTAGTGGCCTTGATTTTGACGTTCTGTTGTTCAAGACTAATTCCGTTTATGTCCAGGTAATTTTCATATCTCATAATTTTTCTTTACGTTCCTTGCGAAGCAAGGAGCCACCGCTCCAACTGGTTCTCCCTTGCAGGAAGCCTACATCATGCAATCACATGCTTGTGCAGCGGTAGGTTATGTAGCAACTTGTTTTACATGATGAGATTACCAGGCACAATGCTTCTTTCTTCTTCTTTGATCCTTAGCCGCCGACCGTCAAAGCAGTCAGTGTCCAACAATGCACAACCCACTATTAGTCGCCTCTTTTGATTTACTTGAGTAATCCTAATCTTTTTTTGTACCCTCAGAGAAACACAGGTACTACGCGGGGCAGACATCGGTGGGTCTCTATTTGTATTACCTTAATTCCAAGGTAGAATTTCTGTGCGGCTGGGAAGAATATATTGTAATTAAGTTTTTAAAACAAAAATAAACAGCTAGACTATCTTTGATTCGTCTCTTCAGAGCTGTAACGGGATCGTTTTGCATCGATCAATCAACTCCCTTTAGCTCCCCAAGGAGCATAGGCCTTCAACAAACACGTGCCACGTTCTCCTGTCACGTGTCATCAGCTCAAGTTCTTTCCATGCCTTCCTCATAATTTTCACTTCTGTCTCCAGTTCTCTTTCTCCGTGTGTTTTGGTCTACTGTATTTAAGAAATTGTCTGAGACTTACGGATTCAGCACATTCAAAATGATTAAATCAACTTTAAATTTGGATAGATATAAATAACAAATTTAATAATCACTTAGGTTTTAACAGTTACTAAAGATTGAATGTTCTTTAACAAAAATTGGTCATCATCATATGATGTTAATGGGGAATTATATAAGGGGAAGTTTCACTTGGCAGCTTTTATTTGACTACTTAGCTGCCAATGAGGTTTCTGCTCCCGCTGGTGTTTTGGTTCTTCGCAGATAGGTGACTGGATTGCTCACGTTCCTGGTCAAGATTAAGAGTTGCAGCACGTTCCAAGTAGAATCAGGGAGTAACTGCAAAGCTGGTCCCGCGTCTCTAAGACCCGTCTGATGATGGTGTCTAGCGTCGACTTCAGGCCACTTATACCCTCACTTGTTCCAGAAATAGTACCCTCAACTGGTACCACCAACTAGTATGGCAAAAGAAGAGAAACAAATACCCTCTGAGTATTGAGTTTCCCGACACATACTTATGTGTCCCCATCTTCCTATTCCACCATCCCATCTATCTCAGAACTTTTACCCTCTCTGAGAATTAATCTTAATCCCAGTGGGCGAAAAACTATCTTTACATTTAAAATGAATAGTTTTATATTTAACTTTAGTTGAAAATGTTAACAATATAGTTTGAATATGTTTACATTTACATCGGTTGAAAAGGTTGTAAACTTTCATTACATTTAGAGTGAATATGTTTTACATTTACACTGGTTGAAAAGGTGAAAGAGTGAATATGTTTTACATTTACACTGGTTGAAAAGGTTGAAACTTTCATTACATTTAGAGTGAATATGTTTTACATTTACACTGGTTGAAAAGGTTAATAATATAACAAGTATGTACATCATTTCTTTCATCATTCCCTCCCTGCTCCATATGGAACTTGGGACTACCTCTGCTTTTGGTTCTTTATAAGAAACTCGCAATAAAGCAGTCACCAGCCCTGGCAGTGGTGGTTCATGAAATCATCATTCTATATGCTGAGGTTGCCAGCCTCAAATGACTTGGACATCCACTAGCAATTTTCACATATTAATCTTCACATGTCAATATATACGTATTAGTTCACATGTTAATAATGAAAAAATATAGAATTCAAAATGTACAACTTACGCCAATCTTTAGGCTCACAGACTGCTGGCTCAGAGAAATAAAGGCACTTGTAGAGGCCTCTTACACTTGGTCTGGGGTGTTGTTACTTTAGCAATAAGTTCCCACTTTGACTTGTGTTTCAGTTCCCTCAGATTCCGGTTTTCTGTGTTAAAATGGTAGCGTTTTCCTGGGCTCTATGTCCTCAATATGCCCCAACAAAGGTCCGGTCCGATAAATGAAAGCTGATCTTAGTCTTAACTCTGGCAAGGTCTGGTTGTCTTCTTGGCGCGAGGTAGATTTTCACAGTGTTCTACTCTGGCTGAAGTGTCAGGTTATATTGCCTGTCTTCCCCCGCATTTGTTTGTTACGATGTTAAGCAGGGCTCCAATCGGAAGGGGTGTTGTGCCTTCATTCCGAGTGTCTGCCAATCGTTTCAAACATGCGTGTTTTGTGGGGTAATTCAAATTATTTCCTCATGGAAATTTCTGCGCGTTACTGCAGAGGTCATGTCTCCCAAATATGGAATGAAAACATCCGATCCTCTCTCGGCAATGTTTACAAATAACTTCTTACATCTGCCCGGACTATTACAACATTTCCGCTCAGGTGTGTCCGACTGATAAGTGCGTGTCTGTAATCTGTCCACAGACGGGTAATTTATCGCCCGGCACGCCTTAGGTAAACCCAACGCTCGGTCGCTGACCGGCCCATCTGGGTGAAGCTTTGCACAAATGACGAATTATCACTGAGAGGAGTCGAAGGTCGGCTGCTATGTTTTGTCTTGATGGTACACTCTGTTATACTTTTCCCTGTTCATCTCTTGATGTCATTTTCCCATTTATTGCTTGCTTTCAACCTAACCTTTTATTGGGGTTTCCAGCATGGTTTTATGTCTTTATAAAGTCACACTATTTTATGTGTCTAACTTTTATCTTATTTAATATGCCTCCCTTTAATTATTCAGCTGCCCTACAAATTACAAACGTCTTGAGGGGCGGCTGCGCCCATGTTGCGAACGACAAATATACAGCTTGAGGTTTGGATAATTCCTTCTCACACGTTGTCGTCTGCATGAATGGATAATTTATGTACCATATGTTGGCATGGGGGCATCTCTGAAGTCATCCTTATATGACCACCAGATACGCACAATGTTACAGTAATTAGATGTGGAAGTGAACCGATTTGTAAGGCTAATTACATCCTCACTGACTCTTGAAATCCTCCACACACTTCCAGGGATTCCCCCTGTGGTGAAACATGTTGAGAACCCAGCATTGCACAATAAGCTTGGAGGAGTCACTTGAGCCCCAGACATAATCTTTACCTGGTTGGCTGCATGCAGGAGAATCTTACTATGGGCCCATGATGGGCAGGGGAGCTAAGACGTGGCTCTGTGTATGACGTGGCAATTCCTTGGGAGAGCCCAGAACCAGAGCACATTATTTTAGCTTTGCATATTTGGAGAGCCCTCTTGGATGGCGGGTACTGCACAGTATGCTACATGATTCTTCCTCCTAGCTTGGGACCAAATGTGACGATCCTTTAAATGCCAGCCAAGCTGGAGATACTGGAGCTGACGATTTCAACTCAACTCGTTTCGGAATGGCAGAAAAGCCACAGGAAAAGCCTAGATCTACAGTGTAGATAATTCTAAGGAGTCCTCAACTTGGTATTGGCTGCAAAAGAGCGAGAAGCTCAGCAGCCCTAGTTAAAGAGCAACAACATGTATCTTATGCATCCCCAGTTTAACAATCTAGCACAGATGTTCAGGAAAGATCTAGCGGTTTTCCTTCCTCTCATCTCCCATCTATTTCCTGAACCGAACTTTTGGATATTAGTATGATTTGATACCATTTTAATAAAAGCGTAGGTTTTAACTTAACAAAAATTGTAAATACGGCATTCCGTACTCTTCTTCGTCTTTTTTTTTTTTTGCTTGGATCATCCCCCCCCCCCCCCCTCTTCCCCCCACTTACAAAGCAATAATTTGGCATCACGCTTAATGGCGTCTTGTAGGCAGCAGCGAACTCTTTCCATCTGACATGGTTCCAACTTTGATTTATGATATTCATCCCAGCCTACACAGTTCCCCCTCAAGTTGTTTTTGGTTGACCTCTCTTTTCGCCTTCCTTCAGGGAACCATAGCATGGCAGTTCTGGTGATAGTGTCGGGGCGGGATCTTTTCTGATGACATGCCAAAAAAAAAATATATATATATATATATTGTTTTCTGTTTAAAGCAATTAATTTTTAAAAAACTCGCTCCTTTTGACAGATAAACTTTTATTATATAATAAAACCTAAATTAAAATCCAATTATTTTCAACTAATATAATCCAGACATTGTAAAAATCAATTTAATACAAAAACAGTGATGAAAAATACCTGTAAAAAACGGCGTAACAACGTCAAGAATCTGTCAGTGTTAACTGAACATCATTATCATTTATCACTTTCCTTTTCGCTCCCTTTGGAGTATAAAACCACCACGGTAGCTGGTCCCCCCTTGCAAGAACCCTGCATCAATCATTCACATGCTGTTACAGCCCTGGTTTTTATGGCAATTTGTTTTACGTGATAAGGTTGCCAGCTTTATGCGCAACCTCATACTATCAGCCTTGTACGACACGCCTGACAGGGCAGTAGTCATTTTCTTTCTTCTTCTCATCAAAGACCTTGGAGGAACTAATCGGGGGCCTAACTTGAGATAAGGGTACAGGCAGCTCCATAGTAGATACTAGCGTAGGTTAATGAATGTTAGAGACTTCACCATACTAGGTAAAGCTTCGATACAAGGGATGACCAAGTCCCTTCCTCGCTGCCTTTGCCTTCCTTAACTCGAGAACGGTATCAGGTACCCATTTACAGATTGGTAGATCGGAGCATGATACCACAGTGTTTTGAACCCGGTACTTTTGCCACGAGAGGCCAGCGTTGTAACATACAAACTGCTAATTAAACATTCTAATTAATTAACTCTGCAGTCACACCAACAACAACAAATTAATTTCATTTTAGTGACGCTAAAGATAGGAACTACCGATCAGTGTAACTGTGGCACTGATAAAATGACTGCTGAACATCTGCTTCAAAGTTGCCCTTTATATGTGGTACAGAGAAAGTGCATATGGCCGACGCCAGCTCCTTTCGTGGAAAAGCTTTACGGAGATTCAAATAGCCTCAAACTGACGACTGCTATCTTTGAGAACATTCAAGTGGACGTCTGAGAGTGTACGAAGGAGAAAAAATTTTAGTGACAAGTGTGAACATCCGGGGCCTTTCCTTGCTTTGAAGACGACGGATTCGTGCCCTATTTTCTGTTTAGTGTGATTTGATTTTTAAGGACTACGTTCACTGCACACGGACAACTTCATCAATGCTCCGATCTCATCCTTTAGATCACACAAGGAGTAACTCAGCACAGTGCACGAACTCTGGCGAGATCCCAAAGTGTGTATATAAGAATCACACAATCTATAAATATTTTTGTGGTGGGTAGGTTTCTTCATTTTAAAATTGTTTCCAGATCAGCGGCCTGATGGTCTATTCTTTCAGATTTCCAACTGCTGAAGGATGTTTAACGTGTGCAACTTGCACACGGGACCTTCCATTTTTTTTTTTGACAAATTACAAGAACAGCATCGATAAATGGCTTCGCCGGGTATACAGGAATGGTTACATGAAGCTGTCTCAAGGAAAATGGTTGTTGTTGTCCATCCAGCGGCGCTAAGGCTTTAGCCCTTCGGCCCAATGACACGTAGCAGTTTCATTTTCATGGCATTGTGAAGCTGGGGTGTCCAAAGGGTTAATTGGACCAAATGGTCCATGCACAGGAAAACTGGTTCATGTCTTATGCATGGGATACTCAGTTCAACCCCATGTGGGTTATAATTTGGGTATATTGTGTTCTTTATTCTTTATAACATTTTACATCGGATGTTTTCTGTGTTGGTTCTTCCAGGTCGCGATTTCTCTGCCGTTTCTTGTAGCGTTGCCTTATGCAGTGGTTCTCAGCGTGAGCCATATGACCTCCAGGGGACCATGCCATATTTCTAGGGGGCCACAGTGTAGTGGTATTGATGGTTTTGTATGATGATGATGGTACTACATGTAAATTGTATGAGGCCAGCTGTGAAGGCTCCTGAGATAAAATGTAATTGAGAATTGTCAGAAGGCCTTTCTTGCTACCACTACGACCTCACACTTAATTTTTTTTTTATTGAATGTAGCTACGTAAAGTGTCTAGGGTAATGATGTGTACTGTGGTGTGATAGTTATAAATATACCCATAAATATTTAACAAGACTAATAAGATTAACAAGTGTTAAAATACACTGAACTAACTCACGTGTGTAAAGTTTTTGATATAATTATATTACATTTATTTGTTCTGGATCAAGTTTTATTTTGACCAGAACTTGTTTTAAAAGAAAGATTTAAAATTTATGAAAATTATGCATGGAGTGTTACATAATAAATGCAAAAGTGTACATATTTAAGTACTAGAATAGTTAGTTTTATTAAAATGTTCTGGTAGTCAGCTACTAGGGAGGATATTTATTGTCTGTGCTGTTGGGGTGGTCTCATCACACCTGTCTATATTGACTACACCGTGTCCAGAAAATGGTGGGAATTTTTATGGGGTATCTGCAACTTAATGGGGTTGGTGAATATCCAGCAGACCAGAGGCTCACTCATCTGGTATTTGTAGCTCTGGTGCTGAAATCAGGTGGTCCCACCTCTCCGTGCTGGCGGGCAATAATGGTGGTCTCTGTCACAAGGACTGCACAGATACACTTGTGTAAATCACCACCCGAATAGATACTGCTTCGTTGACGACAGAAACTCGCAGCTCTGCAATCAAAGTATGGGCCATGTGTCAAAATCTATTCTCTACCCACGTCTGGACACCACACTGACACAACAACCACATTATACAGACAGGTCAGATCTCTCTGACCAAACAGCACAGTTACCATGGTGGGTTTACATCCGATAGATCCTCCCAGACTATAGATTCTGAAAAATAATTATTAGTTTTCTACCCTAAAAGAGGATAGGTAATATGTTTCCTTATTCTCAACTCTTGATCTGTCTTGCATAATCCTTGCTGGTGTTTAGGTACATTGTTAGTCCCTAGACCCTGACTTGGGCGGGGGGTCTAGAGCAAAATCCCTACTTGTTTGTAAGGCTAGATTATGATATGGCAGTATCAAATCACTCGAACATGAAACAATATTCAAAATATATAAAGAAATAATTTCAATCTTACCAGATTATGAATAATTAACACAGAAGTGCTAGCAAAACTCAGCTGAGCTGCTGGCTATAGGATGGCGTCCCTAAATTTAACTCACTGTCTTTCATATGGGAAAACACCACACTTTAAAATCTGTGTCTCTCACTGAACAACTATTGAGAAATGACCCCACTTTCGCGTCTGAGCGCTAATGATATGATTGTCTGTGGCCAATCACTGCCTAGTTTTATTTTCAATTTCAAATTTCCTCACTAAAGTCATTTCAGTCAAGCTTCAGTCACGTATGGATGGTTATCTGTTAGTCTGTCCGTCTCTACTTGTGTTTCTACAAAATTGTGCTCGATTTTTGACCCAACCGTTCTCTCCCCTTCAAATTTGTGTTGTAAAAAGTTATATTTAGACACAGCTACCACCAATGTCCCTTCACTTCTATGCTAAGTAAATTTGAACACCTGCGTCCCCAAGGTCGTGTTTTTGTGTGCAAATAACGATATGTTAGATTCAATGCAGTCTGTGGCTGATGTAAACTACACTGTCTTTTGTCATTATTTTCAATATTATCTATCCGTCTGTAAAATTAAAACCATATTCGTTCACTGCTCAGAATAGGCCATCTGGCCAGCTAATTTTTATATTCCTAACATTAATATTAAGAAAAATTTACTTTTTAATTTTTGTAATTTTTTTTCAGACATCTGCGTTCTTCCGCTCAAATTCAAATCAAGCGCTTGGTATCGCAAAACGTCCAATTCCGTACCTCGTGTCAATTTGGGGGACATGAATTTTTTTACTTTCATCCATTTCCCCCCCCCCCCCCCCCCAATTGCGTCTCTTTAGCCTTTCCAGTCATATTTTTTTCCCTTTTGATACTCCGTTCCCCTCCGGTCTAGCAAGTCAATTTTATGGGGATGATGACCTGCGGTCTAGGCGATCATGTACATCAGCAGCCTACGCATTATGTTTTTATCCTTAAATGTTATCCTTGGAGGAATTTTACCGTTGTATCTCTGTCAATTTCACTACACACAGTAAGATGGTAAAGTCATTGTTTTTCCAGTTAATAGCGACTATGGGGGAGGGGGGGGGCAACGAGGTAAACGAAGCTCATAAGGTGGGGGGGGGGGGGCATGAGCAAAACAAGGTAGAGAACCCCTGGCCTAATGTATGTAGTATTTATGGTGTATCCCCTTCCGTGTTCCAAGGCTTATTTCTCTTTATCCAGTTGCATTTTGAAGGTTTGTAGGCTTTGTTTTACTGTATTTTTCTATCTTTTTTTTTACTGCGCGTGGCTTACTTACTTACGTGGTCGTTCCTCTTCTACTCTGGGGTGTAGAGATTTGCCAGAGAGAGCGCCATACTATCCTATTAGCTGTCTTCTCCCTAGCCTGGTTCCAATCTAGCTCTTGGTCATTTAGAAATTGTATCATGTAACATGGGAACTGTGTGAATCTACTTTTGAAACAATGAGAACTCTAAAGATCTACCTTGATTAGGGCCGGGATTGATTTTAACAAATCGTAATAAATTAATCGAATATCTTTAATAGACAATTAATCTATCAATTTCGAACAATCTGAAAACTAAAAAAAAATCGTAAATAACATTTTTTGTTAACACTAAGGGCTTTGTTTATGTTACTTGTTATAAGGCAACATCGTGATGAAAATACTGAAAAGTTACAACCAAACAATTTATTATTATTGACCATACTTGCCAAATAAATTGCATATCGCAAACCTCTAACGTAGCTCTCGGAGTTGAGCAAAAAACATAAACTTTGCTATAAAAATGGAACAATCGATTAAATTTGTGTGTGTCACTTAATCGATTAAAAAAAAGATTTTTAACCGATTAATTGATCGTTATAGATGTCAGTCCTAACTTGGATTAAATCAAGGCTGTATTTAGATTATTCGGAATTTCTTATCAGTGCAGCTCATATATAACTGTTAACTCTGGAGGGAGACCTTCTTACTGCAGTTTTATCGATAGCGCGGTGGTAAAATCAAACTAAATGGTATTTTACTGAACGTTAACTTTACTACAAAGAAAAGATCGTTTTCTTATCTCATGCAGTTCTTATTGGGGTAGGAATGGTTAAGAGGTATGGCGTCATCCGCGTATTCTAAAGGTACCGGGTTCGATTCCCAGTAGAGGTAGTGTAATTTATGGAATTTTTTTCTTCAGAACCAATGGTCCTAATGTATTCCCCTCGGCAGTTGGAAATCGTAAAGAGTAGGCCATATGACTGCTGCCCTGGCAAAATTTAAAAATTAGAAACCTACCCATCGCAGAAATATTAGAGTGTGTGATTCCTATATACACACATTTGGGATTCTCGCCGGTGCTACGGAGTTGTGCACTGTGCTGAGGTCCTCCTTGTTTGATCTAAGGGAGGAGATCAGAGCACTGATGGAGTTGTCCATGGGCAAAGAAGACATTCCTTAATATGAAACCATGCAGTCTTGGAGGTCTGGATCCCTGACTCTTGGTTTCCTATATTTGTCGTGGTATCCGAACTTCTCCCATTCTGCAGACATGGCCAAACCATCGTAATTGGAACTGTTCCACTCGGGTCTGCAAGGACTGAGTTTTGAGGCTATGACATATCGTCTGGTTGCAGACCATGTCTCTTCTTGCTACTTCAACCACCTGCCTCATATACCTAATTTCTGAGGTTTGGAACTGGCTTTTTGCTGGTAGAAGTCGCATCCATAAGTCAGGACTGGAACATAGGTCATAGGCAATGACTACTGCGCGAGGCATTATCTTAAATGTGTCTACTGGACATTTGTTTATTCTCTAGTCCAAATGATAAGTATCTTAGTTTTACAAATGAAATAGAACGGAGGCGGACTAATCTGCTTCTCCTGCTTTTCGTTCCTTAAAGAAATGGGGCAACTTTGGCAGTTTACCTCTTATAGGAAACCCGGACCAAACTATCCCACGTACGTTTGTAGTTTGTAGTGCTGATTTCTATAACAATACGTTTTATGTGATGACTTTTCCAAACGCATGCGCAACATTGTTATTTTTCTCTTATGCAGGGTCGGCTCTTGGGCGGTGCCAGCGGTTCGGCTGCACAAGGCGTCAACTTGATGTGGCGCCGTAATGTATCAAAAATATAATAATAACATTAATAATTCATAAAATAACAATAAAAATGAAACATAATATTTCACAGTAAATAATTACTTGCTTATATGACACGAAATGTTTTCCGACATGTCTATGGTATTCCTTTTATTAAAAAACAGACAAGTAAGCGGCCATACGTAAGGAATTGCATTTATTGCGCGAATAAAGAATACATTTCCTGCAATAAGATTTTAAAAGGATCAATGTATTATGTTTTTTGTAAAATCCTACAGCCAACATCAGTTGTGGAAATTACAGAGTGATCCAAGTTAACAGCATGAAATTGAGTCTCGTAAGAGAACATACTACTTCACGGGATGTGGAGGGGGGCAGATCTGCTCTTATGACACGCCTTAGAAAGCATTAGCTCTGTAATGTTATTGTTTCTTCAGATACCCCCGGGAACTACAGGAATGGAATATTTTATTCTTATCTAAAGCTGACATTGATAAAATTGTATCACTCCTTTGCATATTACCAGTTCAACAGAAGAGAACAAGTGATAATCTCTTCAGACTCCGTGGCCACAACAGATAGGGATACCATCTTTTCAACAAACTTAAGGTAAGAACTACCGATCAGTGTGACAGTGGCACCGATAAAATGACTGCTGAACATTTGCTTCAAAGATGCCCACCATATGAGGAACAGAGAAAGCGCATGTGGCCATCGCCAATACCATTCCTGGAAAAGCTCTATGGAGATAGAAATAGGCTCAAGCTGATCATTTCTTTCTTTGGGCATATTCAAGATGACGTCTGAGAGTGTACGAAGAAAAAGAAGTATCCCTCCTTTGTTATAGTACCTGGTTTACTGCATTACGAACTGACATTCTGTTTACATAGTATGTCTATGGTTTGCTTTTCTCGTAACTGTTTTTCCCGGTCATCAAAACTCATATTGCAGTGTGCGGCACGTTACAATCTACGGCTTTCGACAAAGTAGCTAGAGCTTTACTGTTCAGTGATTTAGTTTTCAATGACCTGTTCATATAATGACTTCTTTTAAACTTATCCCATTTCGACAGAATGACGGGTACGGTATAGAGAATGGGATTGATTGCTGAATTCACAGGAAGAACAAGCACGGCTGACCAAGCATATGCATCTTTGCCAAGCTCGTGTCCGGTGATGGCCAACAAACCCATGAGACCAACAGGGAAAAAGCACAGAAAGTTGGTTAGTACCACAAGATATAGTTTTTTTGCCACACGAATGTCCTGGGAGCGTCTTTTGCCGTTGTGTATGGCAGATTTGGCAGCACGGTTCCCAGACATGGCTCTGTAGATTGAGACTTGACCTGCAGCGACGACAAGGAACATGATGGTATTCAAGCCCACAAATATTGCCACGGAATATTCCCAGCCCCCAAGCTTTTCAGTAGTCAGTGGCAAACCCAGACACATGCCGTTAGAATAGTAAATTGTCCAATAATTGAACGTGGGCAGTGACGGAACCAGAGCCAACAAAAATCCAGAGATCCAGGCTATCGCACTTGCTATAAATGTACTTCGCCTGGAGAAGCTATACTCTCCGAAAGGAAACTTTATTACTAGAAACCTGTCTATAGTTACAAGGAGAATAAAAAATGCCGAGGTCTCACTGGAAAATGTAGACAGAAAACCTGCAATATGGCACATCATGCTATGCTTCCATGCCATACTGTTTGTGACATAAATACCCCTGTAGTATTCATCAACACCAGCGATCGCCAGCAAATACACCCCCATTATGGAATCGGATATCCCTAGATTAGTGACAAACACACCGTAAGCCTTCGTTATGGCGCCCTTATTCCACATCGTTCTACAAACTATGACTGTCAGATTACCCAGCACGGCGATTATGCCAACCAGCCAGAGAAGTATTCGATGAACAGCTTCTCCTATCAAGTCAGAACAAGAGGATATGGCATCCTTTGGAGCGTAGCATACCTGCTCTGTGATACCGGGACCTCTGACCTGTGGACAGCATAGTCCGTAGTTATCCGTGTACAAGCCTTCCTCAATAGACAAACCGTTGAACGAACTCGAGTTGAAAACCGAAATAGAAGTGCTGCGTAAGTTAAGTATATGAAGCTTAAAATCGTTTGGAAAAGAATACGCAAATAACTCAGTTATTAACGTATGACTCAAGTCAAGGACTTTCAAATTGACCAAACTCTCGAGAGCTGAACTATACAAAACAGAAAGGCTCGTATAAGAAAGATCAAGGGTTTCTAACATAGATTTTTTATAATAAGCAAGAAATGCTTTTTCTTCAATGACAACGAGGTCGCTGTTGTGTGATAAATTCAGGATGTGTAAGTTCGTCATGAATCTAAAAATACTATTTTTAGGGACCTTATATATACGATTGTAACTGACATCCAAAGAATAGACAGACTGCAAATTCAAGACGTCACTAGCGAAAGTATCTTCAACAGTTCTGATTTTACTGTTGGACAAAATAATGAATATTAGGTTGCCTAACTGCCTCTTTTCGCGTTTGAAAAACGCAGAAGAAACATCAATGCCAGAAAGATCAAGATATCGCGTTCCTTGGTCGATAAAAGCCAGGCTTTCTAAAGGAATACTCAAGCTGTAGTTCGCTACCGTCACAGTTCCACCAATACACCGGAAGCCATCCGCACAAGTGACATAACAGTTTTGCTCGTCGTCACGGAATGGACAGTCGGGGTTTCCATCACAAACTAGGTCAGGATGAAGACAAATGTTGCTGTTCCAACAAGCGAAATTCCCGGTACAGTTATGGTCATCTAGCTGCTGCTCATCTTCTCCAAGTGGACAGTCCATATTTCCATCCAAGATAAGATGTAGTGGTATGCAGTACGATTCTGGGCATTTCGCGTATCCTGCAGGGCAACTGAAGTTCTCACAGTTCCATAAATGGGACAAATCTCGACAGCCGAGTATTTCCCCGTATCGATCTTTGACATATACGCATAGTGGGGCCCATGAAGCAACCGGTTCATCAATAGCACAAGAGTACACCCGCTCAAGTTTTCCTACCGTTTCATCAAGTGGTCCTTCTGGACCGGTACAGTCTAGAATGCCATCGCCAAAATGAGAGGGATTCACACAAGAAGTTCTGTTACAAATGAAAGAGCAGAGCTCATCAGAGTTTTCCACGACTGTCATGTTTACATCGATGTTAGCGTCACTGTCAGGGAACTCTCGGCAGTCAATTTCATCTTTAACCCAATTCTTTGGAACACAAATTCCTTCACAGTATCGTTGCTGTTTACATACAGTGCATTCGTCTTCGTCACTTTGGTCGAAACAGTCGGCGTACACGTCACAGTGAGATTCTCGCGGCACACACTGGTGTGAACGACACTGAAATTCCTGGCTACTGTCACATCGCCTGTACAAGCATAAATCTTCATCTCGCTTATTACTACAGTGTGGGATGTGGTCACAGACATAAGAAAATGATATTAATTTTCCTTTGCCATCGTCTTCCTCGCAATCAAATAATTTAAACCCATTGTTTTTACTATATAAAGCGTTATAAAACACAGAACTCTCAGCATTTGCAGGAATTGAGACAATTTTCTCCTCAAATTCGACAAATTCTCCTCTACCCAACGCGCCGTTTATCCTTTCTGTACGTGCGGGGCTAACATGAATAGACTCTTCTAACCCGTGACTGGAACGTTCCAGGGCAACTTCACACAACCCAATGTGACTCTGAGGTACGCCGCAACCAATTGCGTTCCACCTATTCGTATACTTTCTTACATACTGAGAAAAGTTTCCTACAGTTCCAATCTGAAAATCAGGCGTCTGGTATTTCCAGATAACACATTCTAGGCTGTAGCCTTTGTGCGGGCTTTTATCTTGCCAATGAGACACAACCAACGGATGTCCACTTATCCATTTAAAACGTGTAGGCAGTGCACTGTAGTCTCTTCTGAGACCGATAAAAATCTCCCACTTGAGGCTTATATCCCCACGTTTCATTAAAGCCTCATATATTTCTCTCTCCAAAAAATCAAGCTCTTCCTGTGTTTCAACTGACGCTAAGCTGGAACCAATTCTTTTACATTTACTCATGGCAAGGTACCAGTCATTAGCCATATCAATATCGGTGTCCAATAAATAACATGAGAGATGATAAAATGGATTTTTATGCTCGAAAGAGAACCAGCCTGGTCTGCATTTCTTACAAAGAGCCATGGAGATTAGCTGGTTGTTGATTAGATACGAGAAGGCTGCAACGGAAATAGTGTTTGGTAAACGCGTAGATACATATTCGTCGTCCGGGTCTATCAGAATGACGAAAAGCTTAATATGAGCGTGATACTTTCCGTTTTGGACTTCATATATGTCATCAACAGCTCCAGGGTTACGCCCACTGATCAGCAAGATAGCCACGTGATTAGCGTTTGCTCTGCTTCCTCGCTCCTCAGAAAAGGCATCACAAATGAAGTCAGCTGTACTAAGGACAGTTGATTCTCTGATGGGCTGGCTATTTTCAGACGTATTACAAGCTGTCAGGTTAGAAATATTGTCCCTTATTTGCTCAGAATGAGTGCTAGCTTGAAAATCAAGTAAAGTCACGAGTCCGGACGGTGTGTCTGATGCTACACTGACTCGAAGCCTGGATGCTGTTGTCTCATCTGGCAGAAGAAAAAGGTCAATGATCTCCAAGAAGAATGTCTTCAGCTCGTGTGGACCAATGCATCCATCAGGCATTGTGGTATCAGTGACAAGGAGTAGATCTGTCTCGCTCTGTGTGCAGTCTAGGAGGGGGAACTTGGCAGCGACAGCACAAGATACTGTTCCTGAAATGGCAAAGATTCTTTAGACAGAAAGACAGACCGACAGCCAGATAAACGGATGGATGGACAGACGGACGACAGACAGAGAGACAAACAAAAAGATAGACAAAGTGATATAACGACATATAGATATAGATATAGACAGACAGACAGACAGACAGACAGACAGACAGACAGACAGACAGACAGACAGACAGACAGATAGATAGATAGATA
>JAMPIV010012916.1:22500-27500 GCA_024509875.1 Oreohelix idahoensis
CTTCCAAATGTTGTTGAGACTATCAAAGGCTGTTCTCGCTTTATTCATTCTGTTGTTAATGTCCTTGCTTGTTCCGCCGTCAGGTGTTACTATGCATCCTTGGTAAGTAAATGTGTCTGTCTGTTCTAACTGCTGGTTCCTTACTGTTATTGGCTCAGGATTGCCCACATTTAGTGTCATGACCTCTGGCCAACCTGCTGGCCATACTTATTCAGTCCATCGGTTTTTTTCTTGGATGTGTTGATGTGAATGAGCGAGTAGTGCAATGTCATCTGCATATTCCAGATCTTCCAGTGTAGAAAACGTTGTCCATCTAATTCCTCTTGGACTGCACTCTGTTGTCTGGCGCAACACCCAATCTAAGGCTGTCAAAAATAATGTTGATGATAAGGGGCATCCCTGTCGTACTCCTGTTTTCACTTAGAAAGTTACATTACTCAATCCAACACTGCATGTAAAGTTAGAAAAGAGGCTTTTTATGATGGAAAAAAATGCAGCTGGGAATTCCATAAGCCCTCAGTATTTTCCATAGGCTGTCCCTGTGTATGCTGTCAAACGCCTTTTCAAAATCAACAAAGTTAATGTATAGCTGTCTCTGCCATTCTGAGTACTGCTCTATAATGTTCCTGAGGGTGAATATATGATCTGCACATCTTCTGTTCTTTCTAAAACCCGCTTGTTCTTTCCTCAGTTTATGGTCAACTGCTTTTGAAATTCTCTGGATGATTATCCTGCCTAGTATTTTGCTGGGAACTGAGAGGAGAGTAATTCATCTCCAGTTGTTGCAGTCTGCAAGGTCGCCCTTCTTGGGCAATTTGACAAATGTTCCTTTACTCCACTCTGTTAGTGTTGTCTCAGTTTCCCAGACTTGTGCAAATAGTGGTTCTAATAGTTCTGCTGCTAGTTCAGGGTCTGCCTTGAATAACTCGGCATTTAGATTGTCGCGACCAGGCGCGTTTCCATTGTTTAACTCTTTGATAGCTGTGATGATTTCTTCTTTTCGTGGAATGTCTGTATATACGTCTAAGTCACTTTCAGCATCAGGAACATTCAGCTCAGTCTCTGGTGGTTCCTTATTCAGTGTTTCTCTGAAGTGCTCTGCCCCCTTATGCAGTGTTTCTCTGAAGTGCTCTGCCCATCTTGTTTCCTGCCCCTGTACTGTGGTGATGAGATGTCCTTGCTTGTCTCTTACTAACGTTATGTTGTTTGCACCTCGTTTTCCACTGATAGTTTTAGTTATTTTATAAACTGTGTTTTGTTCATTTCTCAGTGCTGCCTCTTCTGGCTGTCTTGCAAGGTCATCCAGAAATGTCCTTTTGTTAGCACGGGTTTGACGTTTTACTTCCTTGTCCAGCTGACTGTACTGTTCACTATATATTGCCTTTAACCTGAGAGACTTAGCTTCTGTTTTCTTTCTTTTCATTTCCTTTCTCTTTGCTATGATGTTTAGCGTTTCTGGTGTTATCCAGTCTTGGCTCTTTCTTTCCTGGAATCCTAAGCATGACTCGCCGCTTTCCTTGTATATTGTTGAGATGGTGTTGAATTTCTGGTCGACATCATCGGTCTCTGTTCTTTCCTGGCTTTTGGTAATCTGATATCGTCTCTTTACGTCGACCACGAAAGCTTTTCTGTTGAGGGGGTTCTTAAGTTTCGTGATGTTATATCTTTTCTGTTTGACTGCAACTGGTCCAGCAGCTCTGAGTTTCACCTTCAATCTTGCCACTACTAGGTGATGATCACTTCCCACATCTGCGCCTCTTCTTACTTTCACGTCTTGTAGTGCATGTCTCCATCTGAAATTGATCATTATCTGATCTATCTGGTTTCTGTCCCGTCCGTTTGGTGATTCCCACGTTAACTTGTGCACTTCTCTGTGTGGAAAAAGTGTTCCTCCAATGACCAGGTTGTTAATACTGCAGACGCTTATTAATTTGTCCCCATTCTCATTTACTGTTCCACTGCCGCATTTCCCCATTACTCTTTCGTTATAATTAGTGTGTGTTCCAACTTTCGCATTGAGGTCTCCCATTACTATAATAAGATCGTACCTGGGAGCAGTTTCCATTTCCTTTTGTACCTGTTGATAGAACTCTTCCTTGATCTCTTCATCGCTGTAGTTTGTTGGTGCATAGCATTGTATAATTGTGGTGTTGGTGAATCTCCCTCTCAGTCTTGTTCTTATCAGTCTGTTGTTGATGAGTTTCCATTCCAGTAAAGACCTTTCCATTCCTTTCTTCGGGATAATGGCTACACCTTCGTTGTGCTGACCATCCTCTTTACCAGAATAAAGTACTGTTTCCCCTGTAGCTGTTTTTATTCCCCCGTCCATATCCATCTGCTCTCGCTTATTCCCAGGATATGTAATTTGTAGTTCCTCATCTCTGCTGTGATTTGTCTCAGCTTTCCTGCCTCATTCATAGTTCTGACGTTCCAAAATCCAATTCTGGTTTCGTGTTTTGCGGTCAGGGCATCCGTTTTCATGCCAATGGTTTACTTTCGGCTTTCACCACTGGCAATCATACGAGCCTGAGACTCCGGATGTCCGTCCCGCATCAAAGTTTTTCCATTTGTTGCCGTTTCCGTAAAATGTGCGATTTTGTTACATAGACAGGGGTGTCGGCCCTGTGCTAAAACCCCAACCTGGAGGACCAGAATACCAGCTTTTGTCTGACCCCTACCCACGCAGACCAGTCCAGCTTGGTTGAACCTACCAGGAGTAAATCTCCCACTGGCATAGCTCTGGGGATTGTCAGGGTACACAAGCTGCCATACCGCTACAAGGTATAGGTACCATTGATGGCAGACGCAACTTTAGGGAATGTCAAATAAAGTATTATTCATTGTTAATTACGTAGCCATTCTCAATATTTACTAAACGATCTATGATTATGTACAGGGTTATTGAAAAGTCATTTCCTATTTTTAAACTGTTATTTCTTCAAACATATACAATTTATTTACATATACAAACGTCAAAATAAAGAAGGTGTAATGCCATTTTAGTACATAAAATACTTTGTCATATTAATATTACAGGTCAACGTAAGATCCGGCCAGTTCAACCCATGACTTCACAGTGGCCAGATGTTTTTGCTGTATATTCTAACGTCTGGTTAGTGGCCTTTATAGACTCTTATTTTATTTTATTTTAATTTATTTTTGTTTCCTGAAGAAAAAAAAATAATGTATTAGTCAATCAAATGACAACAATTGCTCGTGTTTTAAACATTTGTTTCATGTATAACCTTCTTCGTTCACATTCAGGCGTTAACTTAAATAGATTTAAAGAAAGCAGCGGTCGACTCGAGGCTATTTGTATCTCTATAGAGTTGTTCCAAGAATGTTACTGGTGATGGCCAAATGTGCTTTCTCCGTTCCTCATATGTTGGGCATCTTTGAAGCAGATGATCAGCAGTCATTTTATCTGTGCCACAGTCACACTCATCTGTGGTTAGCATCTTCATTTTGTTGAATAGATGGAATCCCAAACTGTTGTAGCCCGTGTGGAGTCTAAAGATTACTACTTGATCTCTTGTGCTGAGCTGGTAAAATGCATCATTTTATGTGTGGCTCTGCACCCTATTTGTTCCTATATCTGCCTCTTTCTTCTTAGTCAATCAAATGGCAACAGTTGTTCCTTGTTTTATAATTTGTTTGGCTACCCGAAGAGCAGCAGCTGGAAGACTTTTTCAGGCTATAAATCCATGATTTTTCAGCGTAAAAGAAGTTGGCAAGAAAACGAAGATGGCTGTATACCGCTCCACATATGTCCCAGTCTTGACGTATGGATGCGAGTCTTGGGCAATGACTACAACCTACTAAAGTCCGATCGAAACCTCAAAAATGAGGTATCTGAGAAAGGTGATTGAAGTAACAAGAAAAGACATGGCCCGCAACCAGACGATGTGTCCATGTCTAAAAACCCAACCCCTGCAGACCCAGTGGAACAGTCCCATCTAAGATGGTTTGCCTTGTCTGCAGAATGGGAGAAGATCGGCTGCCACGGCAGGCATGGGAGGCTAAGAGCCAGGGATCCAGACCTCCAGGACGACCCAGAGTCCGCTGGGAGGACACCATTAGACAATCTCTGAAGAACCGAGGACTAGAATGGAACCAGGCCAGGAGGAAGACAGCCGATAGGATAGTATGGCGCTCTCTCTTCCAAACCTCTATACCTCACGGTAGAAGAGGAACAACTAAGTAAGTAAATTTATCATTTGTTTCATGTATATGCAGTGGATAAAAATGAAGATGTAAACATTTAAAAACTAAGGAATAACTTTTGAATCACCCTATAGAATAGTGTTTGTGCTGGAGCATTTCAGTAATATCTCTCAATATAGGCTTCTAAATGTTATATGAACTACTGTGCAAATTAGAATGTCCGCGGAATTCACAAGAAAAGGAAAATTACAGACATTGAAAATAACTGACTGACTTTATTTCGACTTCCTTGGAAACGTGAGATATAAATAATTAAATGACTTTAAATTATTACCTAAATATTGACTTTATAGTCTATTTATTTATCAAGATTATCCTTATTTGAGTTATACCTGCAGTTGTACTTGACTGTAAATCTCAACTACTAAAAGCAAGATTCTTTTTCGATTTATTAAATCCACACCACAACTGACCGGACCTTTAAGGACAATTCTGACGACTATGAAAAAAAAAGTATTTCAAGATTTAAAAAAAAAATTTTAAAAATCAAGTTTCAAATCGAGAACTTAGCGAGCTCTTACTAACGCCTTAAGAAAAGCCCATGCTATTAAAATGATCACCAGACCTAAAGGTCTGTTATATTTCGACATGCGCCCTAATCTAACCGACTAGGTTGAACGGGACGCGCCTCGCTAAAATGAGGCAACATTTTTTTTTTAAATGTTACTACACGAACATTAAGTGAGAATTTTTTGAAACATGACGATTGAGAAGAAATTACATTTTCATTCAAGTTAATTGAATGAAAAAAGAAGATTTTTAGAAAGGCTGATAAA
>JAMPIV010012916.1:35000-45311 GCA_024509875.1 Oreohelix idahoensis
TACAAATTGTTGACACGTAACCAGACTATGCGACGATTTCAATGCCGGCGATGATAAAATATTGCGATAACATACATAACTGAAACCTATATACTTATTAAATTGTTGTTAAAAAAATAAGGTATAATAAATATGATCCATAAATTAGTCATAATATTACACAAAAAACACAATTGAATTAGAAAAATGGTAAAATTTTTTACAAGATAAAAATTTATAAATTATAAATGTTATTAATAATTAGTGTTTTTTTTAGTAATGGCACATTGTTTTGATTTGCCGATCTCCATCGGTGATTTTAATGGGGGTTAGGGTAATTCCTTTTTGTAGTACTGATACCAATATGCACCGCACATCTAATTCCTACCTTCGATACACATCCCACCACCATCATTTCTGCACGTGCTCCCGGTCAAGCCGTTTCCCATTGCAGCTTGCTAATCTGATCCTGCCCCGAAGCCCTAGTAGCTGCCAGACGCCATTTCTAGTCTGCTGGCTACATACACGCACTTCTTTATGCGCGGTGCCACCACTACATTCGAAAATCAAGGAGGACTCAGTTCCACCATCCTAATGAATGGTTTTTTATACAAAAATGAAATGCCCTCGCAAAAAAATATGGATCGACACTAGCGATTTGGTCATAGCAGTTCCCTAACTGGATAAATGGATGGATGGCTGGATGGATGGATGGATGCAGAAAGCAGACAGGTGGAAAGACAAACAATTCGAATTTAAAAATACGAACTAGTAAAATTAATACCACAATTATAAATTACGTTAGTAAACAACAATTTTAAATTCTGAATTACTTTAGTAAATTAACATATTAAAATTACGGATCAATTACTGTAATTAACTTACCTAAAGAACTCAGGAACACGAGAGTAATTTTCATGAAAAAAGTTGTCATTTTTTTTTTCACTTTAAAGCTATAATACCAAGTTATTCACAGCAAAACCAAGTGACAGTCTCAACAGTCATAGCTATAGCCAGCATGTGCAGTGTAAAACATTATGCTGTAAAACGTCTTAGATCTGATGGTGTCTTACGTGGGAGTGATCTTCATATAGTTGTGTTTCATCCAGAAGCAACAGAGTTTAAATTTAGTCATGGGTAGCTACAACGAGGGTTTTTGGCTAATGTGCGCGTGAGTGATCACAGACGAGAGAGAGAGAGAGGGGGGAGGAACGCTGGGAATTAGTTAATTAAAAACACAGACTGATACATTTACATACGTTACTGAGTTAATGGTGAATGGATATTTAAACAAACAAACAAAAATTAACAGAAAAACATGTTAATAAGTACATTAATCAGCCCACATTATACTGTTATTTCCTTTCACCAATTCACTTACCAAACAACTTCTCAAAGACATCAACTCACATTTATATGACACACACCAAGAAAACCCAGTGGACATTCCTTGTTCTGGAATCCGCAGCTCATAAGAGAACAAGGGAAAGCGGGAGAACACCCGGAGAAGGGAATTATACATAGACATGAAGGGATAAAGAAGGCCTGACGCGGATGGCACAGGATATAAATGTTTGGCTTTTTTTTTTTTGTATTTGCTGAAGGCCTGTGCTCTATGGAGAGATGATAGGTAATGAATGAACGAATATCATCATCATCAGGTGCCATCTTCACATTGAAGGTCGGCTGTAATGGATCTCCAATGTCTTCTGTCTCGTGTCTTGATGGACTCTTTCCTGTCCATGTCTTGATGTTATCTTCCCGCTTATAGCGATGTCTTCCTCTTGTACGTTTGAATTCTACTTATGTCTTTTTACGTGGCCAAAATGTTTTAGTTGTCTAATTTTGATCTCCTTCATTAATTCTCTTTCCATTCCTAGGTTTTCTATGACCTCTTTATTTGTTTTCTTCTCTTTCCATGAGGGGCGCCAACCTGAACGAATATATGCTATTATTAAATTGACATATTAGCACTTTATAGCCTTTTAATGTATATTCTGTCGTTAATATTTCCTATCGTGATACAGTAGAAAAAAGAGACATGGCCCACAACCAGACGATATGGCAAGGCCTAAAAACCCAACCCTTGCAGACACAAGTAGAACAGTCCCAACTGCGATGGTTTGGCCATGTCTGCAGAATGGAAGAGGATCGGCTACCACTACACGTATGGGAAACTAAGAGCCATGGATCTAGATCTCCAGGATGACCTAGAGTCCACTGAGGACAACATTAGACATCTCTGAAGGAGTGTCACATAAAAATTGGGTCGATTTCTTTACCTCTCCGGCAGTACTTAGTTACATTTTTGTGTGTACTAAATTACTTGCAATTTCCGTGGGCGCCCATTTCTTTCTCTGCAATCAAGCAGATATAAGCTATTTTCTTATCAATTTTACACTCCCTTCAGTGATAATTGATCATGTTTGCTTTGCGCTTCTTGGCTTTGATAAGATTAAGACGCAGGTAAAACCAAGATGGACCCGGTCAATTTTTGTATAGTGACCTCGTGTCACATTTACCTAATAGTGCCCCGCGATAGATTATCGACCGGTCGGTATGCACTCGGCGGAAACGAATGACACAATCATTTCCTGTACACCTTGTTACTAAGACATTACTTTAGATGAAAGTAAGATGTTGTATTTGAGAAAACATTGCCGAGAGAGGATCGGATGTTTTCATTCCATATTTGGGAGACATGACCTTTGCAGTAACGCGCAGAAATTTCCTTGTGGAAATAACTTGAATTACATCACAAAACACGCAAGTTTTGAAACGTTTGGCGGGGGTTTGAAATAGAGGATTAACCAAATTCCTGATTGGACTCTGCCTAAATCGTAACAAAGTAGACAAATGCAATATAACCTGACACTTTAGCCAGTTTAGAGCACTGTGAAAATCTACCTCGCGCCAAGAAGACAACCAGACCTTGCCAGATTTAAGACTAAAATCACTTTTCATTTATCGGACCTGACCCTTGTTTGAGCGTCTTGAGGACTTAGAGCCCAAGAAAACTCTAATACTTTAACACGGAAAACCGGAATATGAGGAAACTGAAACACAAGTCAAAGTGGGAACTTATTGTTAAAGTAACAACACCCCAGACCAAGTGTAAGAGGCCTTAACAAGGGCCTTTATTTATCTGAGCCAGCAGTCTGTGAGCCTAAAGATTGGTTCGGTGGTACCAGTTGAGCGTACTATTTCTGGAACAAATGAGGGTTTAAGTGGCCTGAAGGCGACGCTATACACCATCATCAGACGGGTCTTAGAGACGCGGGACCAGCTTTGCAGATACTCCCTAATTCTACTTGGAACGTGCTGCAACTCTTAATCTTGACCAGGGACGCTAGCGATCCAGTCACCTATCTGCAAAGAAGCAAAACACCAGCGGGAGCAGAAACTCCGGCAGCTAAGTAGTCAAATAAAAGCTGCCAAGTGTCGTAAATTTTATCTGAGAGGGTGCTGATGAATATTGGTCCCTTTAGAGTGTAAAGTGATATTGAAGGCTCTGTGAGAATAAGGATTTGGGAGAATGAGGTAGTAGATTCACAAGCGCTGGGAAGGAGCAAGGACAGTCTCTTATTACGACAATATCTGTTTTCTCCCAGACTACTCCTATCTCTCTTCTGCACAAACAATTGTTTGTCAGTTCCAGTCGCTCAACGTACATGAATACAGCCTACACAGATGGAAATGTTTGGAGTTTTAGGCCAACCGACAACCAACACAAATAAAGATTAATACCTTTATTATCATAAAGGACTCACACATAATTGTACATTTACAGTCAAAAATCAAAGGTTACAGAATACAAATATAACAAGGGAAGAGGGGTTTTTGAGGAGAAATATCCCATCCACGGTGTCCCGTTTATATTTACTAAAAGACAAAACCCGAGGGGGTCCCAAAGACAAGAAAGGTGGGGGGGGGGGGGGGGGGAGGGTGATCAGAGATAGGCAATTTAACCCACTGGTAAAGTTATTACTCTGAGGCAAGGGGTTACAGAAAAAGGGGGGGGGGGGGGGGGGTGTAGAGGAAAAGCTAGGGTTCTCAATTGTCTCCCTTTAAATCAACAAATTTTACGGGAGGGGGAAGGAACCCAGTTACCCGCTCCCGCTAGGAGGAGTATTTAAGAGAAAATCCTGAACTGCTGTAGACCATAATGTCCGCAAAATAATAATCATGATAATAATCATAAACTGTTGAAATGAAGCACAGTGGGCTATCTTCTTTGATGTCATACCAGTAAGTCGCCACCGTCGTTAGGGTTAGGGTTAAGATTTAGGATACCTAAACCTAACCCTTACCCCTTTTTTTTACTGCGTCTCCGAATTCTTTTTAATGCCCTATTGAAAAGACGGCCCACTGTGCTTCAATTCACCCTTATAAATTTTATCAATACTGATTATTATGTGAAAAGTTAATTTTTGTTGTTAAAAAAAACATAAATTGTAAAAGGTATTTTATTTCCATTTTTGTAATCTTTATTTAAACTAGTTCTAGTCATTATAATAATGCATTGTAAGACTGAAATTAATAGAACCTGTTTTTAAAGTCATGTATTGTCCTCTTTTTTGCATTAAAAAAATCAGAAAATGTCCTCTGTGAAAAACAATATTGTCACACTAACACAAATATCCTCACATAATTAAATTTCCACATATCTGCGTGCTTCGTGTGCGTCAAAAATTAGCTCCAAATTAAGCTTTTTCATTCTTCTTGTGGTTTTCGGATTGCATTAATCTGTTTTCTTTTGTCTCTTACCTCAGTTTTCGGTATGAACCCCAAACATGACGTCTTAATTGTGTATTTATAGAGCCGGCATGTCAGCCGTACTCAAAAGGATTCAATAACAGAAAAGTTAGACTAGTGGAAGATGTCCATTACATCGACAGGTCAATTCATGCGCGCGACTGCACAAACATCTAAGGGAGGCTGCGGCTCATCATGGTATATTCGATTATCCCAACTAGTTAGGAAAACATTTTCACACAAGTGTTTGTTTTAACTACAATAAGTTTTCTGCCCGCAGACATAAAACTCATCGTGTTGTCAACGTGATTCTAAGCATCCAATTTTGCAAGATGTAATTATGTGTTTCGTGATATGTTCCAGTGCTAATATTTCATAATTGATGAATCTGGGAATTCACACCAGACGACAGAGTGTACTAATTACTTACGTCATACCTGAAGTGAGCCAGTAATCGCAGGCAATTAATACCAGCTAATGAAAACTTACTCTTCTAATAAAGTTGGATTGGATGAGAGGAGTATTTTAAAAAGTAAGTCATGTTTGGGTAGAAGATACCGCCGCCTCCGCTTGACATGACATGCCGCATTGCGCGATCCGGACAAAAAGTTCATCGCATCACGAAGTAGATATTCTTTCAGGGGCGGACTGAAAGTGATTTGGGCCCCTAGGCAAAAGAGTACTTGGTCTCTGGTTATCCATTTCACATAGATTTTTCTTCTGTTTCACTCCTTATGGAGCGTCGCGCTACACTTCAGCTAACTCCCTTGCAGGAAATCTGCATCAAAGCATGCATGCGCTCTTACATTTGTGGCTTCTGTAGCAACTTGTTTTACATTATGAGGTTGCCAGCCTAATGCACAACCTCATTTTAGTCGCCCCTTCCTGAGGGAGCAGTAATCCATTTTTTCTTTGTCTTCTCGCAGACCTCCGGGACTTGCACGCAGCTGTCTGCGTACCTTACTGATTCTAAATGTCAAAATGCCTGTTTTTGTATTTCTGAAGCTCACTCTTATTAAACCGACGCAGCAGATATAAACACAAATTAAACAAAATGATTTAATTTGTCGTAAACTCGCGTATGTTTTATTGTGAATAATCTTGTTTATGTTGATGATAAGAATCGACCTCACTGCACTCCGGGCAAACCCACAGGTCCTCAGTCTCCCTCAGCAAATGTCGAAGGGTATGAATCCTAATTGTTCCTGTAACGTACTTGTTGTATACACGACAGATGCATCCTCTCATACGTCCATCCCTGCTGGTCTTACGTTTGATGCTAAATTCCAGCAAACTTACCCTTGATGATTCATCGATTTCATCGTCAGTCTCTAATTCAATTCAATACCCTTTAGCTCCCCAAGGAGCATAGGCCTTCAACAAACACATGCCAAGTCTTCCTTTCCTGTGCCACCCGCTCAAGTTCTTTCCATGTTTTCCTCCTCAGTCTCTTATAGGCGGTCATTAATTGTCCTCATTATCTCTCCATTATCCATATCCAATGCACCTTCTATGGGTGCTCTTGAAGCTAGTCTTTTAGCCGCGTACTTCTGCATGGCCAGGATATTATGAATACAAAACACATTAACATCAGTATATAAAAACATGGTAAACATCTTGTTACTACATGATCGTAAACCAGACAAATAACTGTTATCATCATCACCGTTCTGCGCCCTGTAAAGCACAGGTCTTTAACAAATGCAATTCATGCCGCCCTGTCATTTGTCTCTCGTTCTAGGTTATTCCATATCTTATTTTTTTCTGCTATTATGTATGAGGAGAACGTGGAAAGAACTTGAGATGATGGCACGTGACAGAAGGACTTGGCATGTGTTTGTTGAAGGCCTATGCTCCTTTGGGAGGGGAGGGTTATGAATGAATGAATGTATCTCTCCAGTTCTCTACTCCATGTCTGTGTATGTTTGTGTGTGTGTTTTTTTTTTTTGTTGCTACTTCTATTTCTCTAACCCAGTGAATTCTAGAACAGAAACTGCCTTGTATTGCTGGCTATTGACAAATTTATAATAACACCAACGAGCAGAAATGGAATTCAAATGCAAAAATGCTGCTGGATGATAACTTATATTTTTTTTAATTTTTTTTTTTATTATTATTGTTTTTTTTCATTAAAGTTTTGCCTCGTTTTTGGCGAGGCGGCCAGAAAGGTATAATTTTTATTACCTTCTATGCCAACCTGTATTCATGTATCTAGAGCAGGGTTTCTCAACCGGAGTTCCACGAAACCCTAGGGTTCCGCGAGAAGTCCCAAGGGGTTCCACGTAGGATCGTGATCTTATTGATCATTTCCTACTAAATGTAAAAGGTATGAACAATCTTACTATTAGATTATTTACAAGCATGTAATTTACCTTAACTATAGAAACGAGTTTGATAATAGACAGACAAATGGGACAGCCAAGTATATTCAAAGAGTATCAAACTAGGAGAAAAAAAAATGCATTGTATAAAATAACTATTAAAAGTATAATAAAAATATAACGGTTTAAAAGATCTAATAATACATATTACTAATGCCAAATTGAAAGTAAGTTACATGTAACTCCAAGTATCACAAGCTTTCACACGCCCCCCCCCCCCCCCCCCCCCTTTTTTTCTAATAAGTATAAGTTTTTGGACGGGGGTGGAATTTACTTTCATAATTCGTACATTTTCCTGTACCCTATACACAAGAATTGATCAGCACAGGTTTTGACAGGTTTTGACAGGTTTTGACATAAACAAAGAGCAGCAATTGACATACTACCTAACATCATTGATACTATTTATCGTACTTATCCTCACCAGAGGTTTACAGGATATTTTTTTCATCATTAATTTAGAGGAAAAAAAAAACAACAGAAAGGTATGTAGTGTAGCACTTCTAGGGTACTTTTAAAGCACGTTTGAAAGAAGTGCCAAGTTAATTGCATAACTAATTATAAAACGTTCGGAAATTCGTGCCCACAGAAAGCGTCAATTTTCTCCAAAACTGTTTGTTGTATGGACATGAATTTTTGCATGCAGTCTTAGATTTTCCATGCAGTTATTAAAATATTTTTTGCCCTTACAAAACTCATGTCATGTTCGAATTTTCTTCTTTACGTTATATAAAAAACTCTTACTGCTGTCTGGGTTAATTTTTAGTAGTTTTACGTTAAAGTTACAAGATCCGTTCAAAAATATGTTTGTTTGTTTGAATTAGTGTAGTGACTACATGTCCGCACGAGTGCGCACCTATTGTACACAGTCGCGAGTAACTAATTCAAACCAAAAAAAAATATTTTTGAACGGATCTTGTAACTTTCCCGTAAAACTACTAAAAATTAACCCAGACAACATTAAGAGTTTTGTATATAACGTAAAGAAGAAAATTCGAACATGACATGAGTTTTGTAAGGGCAAAAAATATATTAATAACTGCATGGAAAATCTAAGACTGCATGCAAAAATTCATGTCCATACAACAAACAGTTTTGGAGAAAATTGACGCTTTCTGTGGGCACGAATTTCCGAACGGACTATAAAAGAAAAAAATGTATGCAACCATAGTTGCGATCCGAAAGTGAAGAGGGTGCAATAACCAAACCAAAACAGGAGAAAAAAAACAAAAAAAACTTTTTTTAGACAATTAAAAAAAAAAAAAAAAAAGGAAATATCAACGAGGACTTTCGGACGCCTCTAAAGACCAGGAGAAAGCTTTTTCACCGCGTAAATGGTGACAGTCGATAGAGCATGCTGGAAGAATGTGGAACAAAGGGGCATTTTCTTAACATATATATATATATATATATATATATATATATATATATATATATATATATATATATATATATATATATATATATATATATATATATATATAAATTACATATATATATATATATATATATATATATATATATATATATATATATATATATATATATATATATATATAAAACGAGCTGTCACGGATTGCCTCCCCTGCTTTGCAGTAGTGGTCCAACAGTGTGTGACAGGTGTATAATCAGTTAGTGTTGTGTGACCGACAACTATCACTAGGTGGCAGATGGCAGGCCTAGTGATGTAATTCAAGTTTTACTAGTTCTATTTTATTTATTTTCCAAGTTATTGATTATAGATGTGTGTGTACTGGCCATCTCCGCCAGAGATGTTGATTCTTGGATGAGACACTTTTCCTTCTTCATCGACCTCAAGATCCGTTCTATTCCTTCTTCGATGTTACTAGTGACTTCGTATAGTGGTAGTTTTAAATAGACATGGCCTACATACAGCAACGATCAAAGGATGAAATCAAATCCATACTTATCCTTTAAAACATTTATTTACATGGTGCGAACACCCAGCAAGGCTAGTAATTCAAATAATAGAGCTCGCATATAATCATCTCCGAGATACTTTGTACATAAGCTCTATATCTCGTGAACATACATATTCTTCCTTTGACATTTTGTCATCTCCACATATAATCATCTCAGAGATACTTTGTACATAAGCTCTATATCTCGTGAACATACATATTCTTCCGTTGACATTTTATCATCTCCAGTAGACTTTCTTAGTCTTCACCAAAATCTGTTACTGTTTATTCATATTTTCTATGCTCCATATCAGCATTTCATACTCATTGTATATGTACTTATTTTTCTCCCTGACAAACTTGTCAGACCTGTCTCTATTACAGTTCCTGAAAGCAAAATTCAACTCATGCATAACATATCAAGGTTCCCAGGCATATACTTACATGCGAGAGCATATTGGCGATTCTCATATGGAAGTCGACCCTCATAGTCGCTTAAATGTCATATCTATTTCTGAATAGATCATACTTTGCTTATCGTAACTTCACGATGATACAAATAGTTTTCTTCATATGGTTCATAACCATCCATTTATTCATAATTAGTCGTAATGTGCTTGACCAACTATTGTTTCTTAAATAGCCGTAATATCTTCATATCACCTGTTTTTCTTCACTTAGTCATAAAGTGCTCATAGCGACTTGTCAACCTTGTGCTTATGTGTTATATCTCCTGTATACAAAATTCTATCTCGTGCAAATTATAAATTCAGTCAATACCTACAGCCAAATTGCTGAATTCCTTAAGAAATACACTAATTCACAACTCACTGAGTCTATAAGTAACTTCTTATTCATATAACACTGACTAGTGATGGCGGAACTTCTGAATATCTCCATATACCTATTCTCTATCTGTAAAACCACAGAAGGTACATCTTGTCAGCTCAGCGAACACACCTTCCTTCTTCAAGCATAAACTCAGGACTGCCCTAATGACCTCTGGTCATTTTTCCCTGGTGTGTTTTTCTCGCCACTTCTGATTCGCTGCTCTAAATGTTTTCACTTAAATTTATTGGTCGAGCTTTTTATTTACAACTCAAGACAATTACTCACTTTTAGTTAACGCGAGCCGATTTACTGAGCTGTTGTCTGTTATTTTCATACATTATTTTCCTCCTTGTGAGCTGTCCTAAGCGTTTATCTGACCTTGCCAATAGCATGAATAATGCTTGGGCAAACCCAACGGCGACAAGTGGCCAAAACTCAATAGG